>JAHBCN010003301.1:77205-94015 GCA_019359885.1 Listronotus oregonensis | reverse complement strand
AAAAAAGTCGACATTTTGTTAAAAATTTAACTGCGAATCGAATGAACAATTATCCGATAAGTAGCGGTAATATACCCCAGCTGATTGGAATACGAATATTCGAATACCCGGAAGAAATATTCAAATTATTCGAAATATTTCTATATTCGAATATCGTTCGGAAGGTTCCATCACTAATGAGCGATGCTGTCTCTCTAGACTATCTATGAGCGTGGGACGATGCTTGTTCCCCGGACTCGCACCAATAGGACGTGTAGGACGATGCTGTTCCTTATTCCTTGGCCCTGAGAAGCTGTACACTTTTTTGTAATGTTTTTGGAAAGTTCTTTTTGCTACATATCGTTGAATAAAACTGTTAGTAAAATCCGACCAGACTGCGCCAGGTAATACATCGGGATTTTGGAGCACGACTAAGTCCAAGCGCGGACTCAATTTGTCAACAAACAAATTGCTGTAACTTTGCAATATCGCAGATTACAGTTTTCGACCTTCAGGTCGTTTTTGTATAGTATAAGTTAAGCTTTCTTATACATTTTAAACCTAACGTTTATTTGTTATATTCTCTAACTACACGCATTTATTTAATAAAATTTGTATTTTCCACTCCTTACAATGCTTATTTTATATTTCATAAACAAATAATGTTATGACAAATATGCTTAATAATTTATTTCAATAATAAAATAATGAAAAAAAAAATGATTAAAAACAATAAAATATTGTTTTTAATATATTTTTTTAATTATTATTTTCTTACACTAACAATACAGCGATTTTTTTCCAAAAACATTTAATTAATCCATTTGTTTATAAACAATTTATAAACAAATAGCAGGAAAAAATTTAAAAAGTAATTATAAAATGCCTAACATGAGGATGAAATCAGTAATAGCTTAAAAAATATATATTTAACAAACATTTAAATTTTTCATTTTTCTTTAACTTCAAAAGTTAATAATTAATCATTTTTTTAATAAACTTTTATAATGCCATTTTGTTAAGTTTATAAAAAGGGCTCCAAGAAACAAAAAAATTATAGAATAATTATTTAAACTTTTATACCGCCTTTTATGACAACGAAGACATTGAATAACATTTTGAAAAATGGTGACACAACTTTTATTGTCGCGGGATCATATTCTTAAAGTATCTAGAATCAAGATGACAGAATTTTTAAAAATATTTTAATCAATATTTAATTGCAAACAAAAAATTTAAAAACTACGCTCGCTACAGTGGCGGCGCGCGCAAGCCGAAACTGCCGTGCGAAAGCCGATTTTCAACGTTAAATTAAAATTATAAATATTGGAGCTACAATTCCGAGAATCAAGAACTTTTTTACTGAAATTTCCTGCTCTTTTAGAAACTTTGTAATATTTGAGCTATCACTTATATTTTGAGATTTTGCCAAAAAGCTGGACGGCTATTTTTTTTTTTTGTTAATAACAATTGTATTTTTTTTCAGGAAAAATCTAAAATACTCCTTTTTCTAGATGCCATTGCGGATGGTTTAAACCATCAACCATATTTTTAGGAGACTTGTAACTAATTTTCGCAGAAAATTAACTTCTCGACTAGACCATTAAGAATTAACTAAAAATTCTACAGGAAATAATATGTTTGAAAAAAATATACTTAGAAAGAATTACAAGTATATTTTTCGGTATAATTACGTATATTAAAAGATATCCTTTTTTTGCTATTATTACTTTCGCTAGACCAATTAACAACATATGCGACATGCACTTCTTTTTTTCGAAAAACAACAACGGCTATGAAACTAATTTATTACTTTTATTTTATACAATACACAGTGTTAAATTTAAAAAAGTTCGTTTTCTTTAGGGTCATTTTTGACTCTATTAAACTTGTTTTTTATAGTTGATTAAACTACACATTCCTCTTAGAATTAAACAGAATAAAGCAATACCTTTAGTATATTGCAATTACTTATTGCACATTTAATTCTAAGTTACTTATCAAATATTATATATTATTTTTACATTGCAAAATTGTTTGTTCCTTTTACTAAGACCCATACCACCCATGCATTTAAATATAGTTTACATGTTTCTAGGTGGTTAATGGTAATGGCCAAATGGCCGTCTGGAACTTCTTGTATCTTATTTAATCTATTTGTTTTTTACGATTTTTTTTACTGAAAAAGATTTAGTAATTACATTAATTAATTAAGTTTTTAATTATTAATCAATCATTAAGAATGGGCTTTTATTTTATTAATTTGCAAGAGTTTTAGAAGGAATCATTTTTACCCTTATAAGCTATATTATTATTAGGATTTCAAAAAGATTATTAAAACCAAGGCTAAGTTTTTTGCATTAAATATGATGCATAATAGAAATAAGTTTTTATTTTTTTTTAAACTTTCTAGAATCCGATATTATTTGTCTAAAGATCCTCCCTGTTTGATCTATGTTTATTTAGGACATGTTTTACTAATTTATGTAGCTCTGATTTTTTTCTTTACTTATTTTATCTTAATTATTTTCTAACCAAATATTTTTTACTTTATATACTATTTTTACTTTTTTTCAATGAATTTTTACTGTGAATTAACCGATATGTGCAAGAGATTTCAATTTTTATATTTTCTTATTTATGTATATTTTAAACAAACCTTTTTTTTTTTTTTTTCTACAATTGCTACGAAAAGTGTCTAAAAGCGCACCTCAGTCACTTTAAAAGTTTTATTTCGCATCTACCATGTGCAAATGTTTGCGCAAAGTTTTTATCTTTAGTTGCTTATATAGTTTGACATCTAACTTAAGTCAACTTTATGTCATAATAGGGTTATTTTTTCGATAACAAAGGAAGCGGCAAATGTATCGTGGAATTTGTTACTTAAAACATCTCGAGAAAGGTACGAAGTATCTTACGCAAAATATATTGCTTGGAGAGAAAACACAAACATTAAATTGTTCCTGGAAGATGCTACGGTGGAGTATTTCGAAGAAAAAGTATAAAGTGCAACAAATAGTCTGCTTGAATCCTTTTCCAGAGTATTTTTAGAACTTTGTTGCACAAGCACAATTTAATATTTTGTTTTAATATTGTATTTGCTTTTGTAAATATTGTTAAAAATGATTTATTAAGTTCTTTTTAAAAGTCATTTTAATTAATCTGCGGAACATACTATGTTATGCCACAAGCTTGTGAACTATCGAATAAGTTGATCAATTTTTATTGTTGTGTGTTTTAATGTGCAAGTTTGCGAAATCTTGAAGCAATATTTATGTGCAATTTCGATAATAATTAAATCTAGGAAATTAATAGAAATAGTTGTTCTATTTTTGACAAAATATTGAATGTGTACCTAAACGTAACTTACTTAAATCTTCTAAAAATAAATTTAGCTGTCTTGTTAAAGAAAAGCATATCGTGACTGTGCCAGTAAGCCAGCCGGCCAACCCAAGTAGTCGGCCATTTTCTGCTTTTTGCAAAAATAACTTGCATTAGACAGTTTATAATAAGAGTTTATTTTATTACTAACCTTCTGCCATCCACAATTTAATTTATATAATAATTCGTTCGCCTAAGCTATTTTCTTTTAGGTATGTAATTCCCGCGCAAAGTGCACCCGTTTTGCCCGATCACTCTTAAAGTTAGTGTTTTAAATTTGTGAAAGACAAACGCCCGAGTGATGATCGCGTTGTTAAATTTAGCCATTGTTAAAAGTTAACAACGGTTTGGAATGTTTAACAAAACGTCATTGTCAGTGTTATTCAATAATTTTAGTAGGCAACCTGTCAAAATCTGACATTTTGTTAAACATTCTAAACCGTTGTTAACTTTTAACAATTGCTAAGTCCATTGCTAAATTTAACAACGCGATCAGCACTCGGCCGTAAGTGTAGTATGTACTAAGGTAAGTTAAATTTTATTTATTTTTTACGCATTTTTTGAATAGTGTATAGCTTAAAAATACTCAAATTGCACTTTTTTGAATTTATAGGTTAATAATCTAAGGGCCGGCTATAGGCATTAAATTTTCTTGAGGAAACCAGTATTTGTCCCCAACGGCCGACTATTGGCATAAAAGTTAACTTAAAAATGGTGTCTTTTATCTTCTTATATTAGCTTGTATAAGGCCGTATTTTCTTTTTTTATTAAAAATAAAAAAGTTTTAAGATTCTCGTTACCAGTGGTCAGCCTCTGATAATATGAATAATAGAATCAAGAATGCATATTTTAGTTTAGGGCTGGATACCGGAACACCTAATATATTTTAAGTTTGTCCAGTTGTCGGCCCCAAGATTTCTGAGCCCTTTTAACTTCAAATTTTTGCATAAAATTTGGTTTTTCTTAATTTTAGACCATGCCTAATCCTACCAAAGAGGAATATATACCAGTATTCCAATAAAAGTTTTCAAAAAGCATTGGAAGAAGTCCAAAATGGTGCCAAAATTAGACCAACTAGCAAAAAATATGGTATACACGAGCTACTCTGCAGGACCGGATTAAGGGACGAGTCAGCTGTAACAAACAGCGACAAATGGGACCGATCCATATTTAACCCTCGAAAATGAGAATCACATTACATTGAAAAAGAAATTATAAAACTAAAAAAAGAAAATATGAGAAAGAGAGAAGAATTTGAAAAGTAAAAGTTGGAAAAAATACAAAAAGGAAACAAAAAACAAAAGAAAATAACACTAAAAACATTGAAGTAATGGAACAAGGACTCGTGAAAAAAAAAAAGAAAAATGTGCAGTGTGCGACGATCAATTAGACAGTAAAGCTGAAGAAGAGGGAAAGAAAAATGTTGGATGTGATACTTGTCCCAGATGGTTCCACCTTAGTTGCACAAAATTAGCAGGACAGGACAGGACAGGATAATATAATAATTTTATGGTCAATTTATAAACTTAACGTTCCGTTGCTGCTGTTGTTGCAAGTTAAACTAATGGCGTTTAATGTAACCATTTATAAACGGTGTCTTGTACTTCAGTTGTCGTTCGACTTTGGGCGAGAATGAAACGAAAACACCAACGAAACGTCAGGTTTATAAATAGGCATTAACTCAGCGGTTTCCCATTCACTTACGTAGTGGATCTTCAGTTGTTTTTGTTTTGAATATCTACTTGGTCCTTTTCGCACTAAACTAAGTCAACAGCATGTAAGATGAATTCGCGTTGTATTACTAATATATTCTATTTCCTTATTATGATACATAAAAATAACAGTTATGAATATAATAAAATAATAAAAAAATTCCTGCTATTTTTATACCTCCCTATAATCTTTATCTAAGCTTAGGTTTTAGGATTTGTTCAAATACTGCTGAAGACGAACTTTAAAGCATGTTTAAGGGTCAACGGGCCAAAACAACAATAACATTTCAAAAATATTGACTTTATCAAATAGATGTTGCCTTTCATTTATTTACCATGGAAAAGCTCTCTTTTAGTTGATATCAACTTTTTAATACTTTAATTTTGAAAAGTTATATTTAGTTAATATAAAAAATTAAAATATATGCTTTTACACTTTTGGTGTAGAGTGACCTATTATATTATCTGTAAAAATAACTATGAGGAATGAGGCAATTATATCTCTGCTTTCTATATTTTTAAGCTTGCTCTAGTGTTGTTTCTACACGGTGTAACATATTTATTGATATAAGTTTACCTTTAACGTTAACAATAGGAATACTTTAAAAATGTTATAAATAAATTAAAAAATACTTATAAAGCAAAAAGCATAAGCAAAACTTTTTTACTTAATATTACAAATTGTGATCTTAAAAAGGATATAAAATAACAAAGCCGATAACCTTTTTACTGCTGCTAATTGTATTGTGGACTGTGGCTCACCAGTATTTATTTAGTCTTCTGGCGGATCCATGTTATATAAATACATAAATAATAGATATGCTTACCTCTGCTTATCTAGTGGCGATCCATGTGCACACTTTAAGGTCAAAAAACACTGAAATTTCCAAAAAAGTAATTACACATGACAACGAGACAAATTCTGCAACTAGATCAAAAGGCATATCTATATCGATATCATATCTTGGATCTTGTATTCAGCATTAATGCCGTCTTTATAAAAGTGCAATTAAACTTCTTCTAAAGCTAGCAATAGCCAACAAGCAATCGGTCCCCGAGATCGAGATTTTATTATTCGTAATAATATACTTACCTTTTCGGAAATTATTTTTCTAGTGTGAAATTTGTACTGCACAAAAGTATTAGAAATTTATAAAAATATTTGTTTTGATAGTTTAAAACGCATTTTTCTTTTTTTTTCAATATTATCAAAATTTCCAATATTTCCGAGACACGTTCGGAAATTTCCAATAATTCCATTTCAGTGGAAAATTTCCATTTACAACACTAATTGCAGCCTATTGGGGTCAAACCATGTAATAATCATTACCTGGAAATTTTATTACAGGCAAACCCTTATTTTTAGTCCGCAAGCCGGTTGTTATTTTTACTTACCTGCCTATTTGGTCTGCTATTCGCACGTCCCCAAATTTGAGCAGTGCTTCGCGAGAGCTACGACGTTTTCTATAGAGTGTCTTAGGTTATTGCATAGTTTAGTAAAAATGCTTGTGGTGTGTTGTTCCACAGACAATTATTGTTTAGTGCGTGGGAGTGGTTTAGAGTTTTTTAGATGTGCGGAAGAAGAGTTTTATATTTTATGTCGGGAAAAATCTTACTGAAGGTTAACATATTACTTTATTTTTTTAAATTAATTAAATTTTTGTGCATATTTTTGCCCTTTTCAACAAAAATAAATCACGTCGTATTCAGGGTGCTACGTAAAACAATGACGTCATCCTGTCGTGGTGACTCAAAACTAAATTATTAAATAATTGTAAGAGGTAAATTAAATGTTCAACCCATGCGTTAAATAATTGTGTTTACCTATAAATTTTATCCTTTTCATTTGGCTATGAGGGGACTTATTTTCCATTTTAACATATACATAGCTGATTATCATAAACATTGATCTCTTTTTCATTTGTAAAAACTTTTTCTATAAAACTTTAACACCCTCCGTACCATAACTTATAAAAAAAAACAAAACTAATTAAAAAATAAATGTGGAAACAAAACAAAATTCATAGAGAGGGAGGTTATATCGTTAAAAAGCTTCTGACAGTTTATCAGCTCTACCATCCTCTAATTCGTGGTTAAGAAAATATGTAATTTTGTCTTGACTATCTTGCATATGACTTCATAAATTCTAACATAAAAATGCATGGTCAGGCGTAGGTCAAACATATTCAGCGAGTTAATTTCTCCTATTTATTTATGTAATAAAGATTTGCCATAGCATACTTTAAGGAGAAGCTCAGGCATAAATGAGGTGCCTGGAGCAATGCCAAGTCAACACGGGAAATGTTGATAATCACTTCCAGCACCGACATACTTAAAAAAAATTGAGCAGGAAAAAAAACCCAAATACAAATTTATATAGAGAGCTACCAAAGAAAACAAAAAATACTATTCAAATTTTTATTAACAAATTATGTTATTGCCCAAGTAACAAAATAAATGCTTTTTTACTATTTATCTACATAACAGTGTACAAAACGAATTTATCCCATTGAAAATCCATATGCAGAAGGATACTTTCCAGTAGTGAACTGATACAGATTACATTCTAGGTCACCTAATAGGCCAGAAGCTCCAAATCTAAACAAATTAGGGTTTAACCAGTCATTACCAAGAAGTTCCTTTATTAAAACTAACCACGATAGAGCATCTTTCGTATTCCTTACACCTCCAGCTGGTTTTAAACCAACCTAAAACAGACAATCAGTTTTTTTCATTATTGCCGTGCTTAATGAAAACATTCTCCCTAATTTATTATATATACTATTTACCATTTGTTAAGACTAATAATATCCTTAATTTCTCTTTTAAATTTTGCAGATAGAATAATTTTGATATTTACTAACATTTACTAGGACATATACTGGGCAGCGAACGTCGATCACTTATGTTTTTGGTATCAGAAGAAATTCAACGTATAACTAACTATAGATAAGCATAAATTATTTATGCTGGCGAAACATTTCAGGTGGTTTCTTATAGCAGTTTTCCCAACTTATAAAGAACAAACGCTCAAATCGAGCGATTGTGTAAAGGTAAAAGAATCTACTTCACTCTGCATGTCATTTAAACAAAAAACTTTGACCAAATATACAAACAACTTTAACAAAGCTTGTTTGTAACGTGCAAAAATTTTCTTTATTATTCCAAAATAGCGCTAAGATCTGGACTGCAAATTATTCATCTAAGTAAAAAATGATGTTAATCTCTTAAAATATCCAACTCATAAAAACAGCTATACAGGGTGTCCCAGAATATGTGGGCAATCTCTCGAAATCTGATAGAAAACCTAAAAATATTATGACCAGTTCCCATAAACTTTTTTCCTACGACCCTCCTCTACGAAGATACAGGTATATAACGGAAGCTCCTGGAAAGGGTTTTTTTAAATAACCTTTAAAATACTGGGCGTAAATTAATAATTTCTTAATATGATGGCTACTAGATAGGTCTTCTTAAAATAAACCCATTAAATCATATTTGGCTTATTTAGTTTGCCAGGGACGGACTAGCTCTGACACAATAATAGCAATTTTTTTAACACCCTTTATGATAAAGGCTTAACAATATTATATTTAAGTAGCTTTAACCTTAAACTAAAAAAGATATACTAGATTGACATCGATAATATTAACTGTTTACGAGAAAAAAAAATATTATGGTTGGTATTTTTTTTTACATTATACAAGGTGTTTTCTAATTAAACGTCAATATGTAAGAAGGCGATTTTTGGGTTCATTTTAAGAAAAAAACTTCATATAAACGTATGTCCTAAACGTCTTAACTTTTGAGATACAGGGTGGTAAAATGTTCAAAAATTAATCATTTATTTTTGAAAAATTTACCACCCTGTATCTCAAAAGTTAAGACGTTTAGGACATACGTTTATATGAGTTTTCTTCTTAAAATGAACCTAAAAATCGCCTCCCTAAATATTAACGTTCAATTAGAAAACACCCCGTATAATGTAAAAAAAATACCAACCATAATATTTTATTTCTCGTAAACAGTTGATCTTATCGATGCCAATCAAGTATACCTTTTTTTTAGTTTAAGGTTAAAGCTACTTAAAAATAATATTGTTGAGCTTTTATCATACAGGGTGTTAAAAAAATTGCTATTATTGTGTCAGAGCTAGTCCGACCCTGGCAAACTAAATAAGCCAAATATGATTTAATGGGTTTATTTTAAGAAAAGCTATCTAGTAACCATCATAATAAAAAAATAATAATTTACGCCCAGTATTTTAAAAGTTATTAAGAAAAAACTCTTTCCAGGGGCGTCCGTTATGTACCTGTATCTTCGTTGGGGAGGGTCGTAGGAAGAAAGTTTATGGGAACTTATCATAATATTTTTAGGTTTTCTATCAGATTCCGAGAGATTGCCCACATATTCTGGGACACCCTGTATAATAATAAATAGTGAAAATTGTAAAAGTTGAATACATTTCAAGTAACCATTAACCATAGGTGGCTGGAAACTGTTACCCAAAATCTAACTATTAGAACCTTAGAGCTTAATGTGTGATTTAAAATGAGTTTTTTATAGCGAGTTTTTCACAATTTTCCAGTTTTTTCTTTGATTGATGTATATCGATTACTGAGAATGATCATTCTTCTAGCGTTCACCTAATTAATGCTGGTGTACGTACTCCAGGGCTTAGTGCTGGCACCAGCTCTCTTCCACGGCCATCCATAATTAACGCTGACCATAGTACCCTTCACTCCAATATTCAGTTTCCCTAGCCACTCTACATCTGATTTAGACAACAGGAATAGGGTAATGCATATACAGTGTGTATCAGCCAAATGGAATAAATTCAATAATAAATGAATAGGGGCGTATTCCAAAAAATGCTCGGCCTTGGCGATTGGTATTTTTAACTGCGCATTTTTTCAACTAAAACTATTTATACAGGGTATGTCATGTAACGGTGGCTAATATTAACTTTCTTAATTTAAATGCAACACCCTGTATATTATTCAATTTTTGGTTTATTTAAAACATTTTAGACATATTTTATGTACAATGTCCTATACCTATCTCTAACTGTTTTGGAAATGTTAACCGTTTTCAGATTTATTGCATTTAATGCCTTTGCATGCTTGTCACATTCTTGAGGGTTACTTTTCGTGCATATACCTATCAACTGGTTTTAATAATATAAAATATTTTTAAATGACCGTCACTTACATATATACTATTTTTTTAAGGAATTTAACAACTTCTAGATTAGTACATTTTTAAATATCAGTAAACATACATTATAATGTCAGAATAATGACAGGTTTTTTTATTGTTACCTTATATCCCATTTTCTGATGATACTCCTGAATGGCACGGCACATAACTATCCCAAATTGCAGGGTTGCATTAACTGACTCTTTTCCTGTTGACGTTTTAATAAAATCGGATCCAGCCATCATGGCAACCAAAGATGCTTTATAAACCTAAAACCGTTAAAAAATACGATATAATTAGAGAGCATTAGAATTTAATCCTGAAGATGGTTAGACATTTTTAACACTTGAGAACATGTTTATAGAGTGTTTAAATTTCTATTTCACTACTTTTTTTTTACCTTATGAAGATCCACGAATGCTTAAAGCCTAAGTACTAATGCACCCTGGGTGTCTTAAGTGAAGTAAGAGGCAGTTTGTTAATACAAGACTTGAGGATTTGAAGGGGAAGAAAAGATCTCTGCAGGCAGCAGGTTTCACAGTCTAGACACTCTAGACAACAAAGTGGGTAGTTTGGGGCCTTTCAAAATAGACCTTAAAATGATGCATGATAGTAGCACTCCATATTGATTTATGGAGAGCTGCTAAGGGAGAACTTATATTCAAAGAGAAGGGGCGGAAGCTCTCTTGTAAAAGTGGTTTCATTAATAAAGCGAACGGCTCCTCTTTGGATAAAATTAAAAGTGCCAAGAGTTGTGGAAGACGCCAATCTTCAGATACTGAAAAAGTATTCCAAATAGGTTCTGATTTGGAATACGTACAAAGTATACAGATAAGAAGGAAAAAATACTTTGTGGTTAGAAAAGGGAATTCTAGCTTTTTTAAAGCTGCTGTGACTATAATGTGTTTGTGTCAATTAAAATCACTCTTGAAAGCAACACCCACAAGGTTAAATGATTTTTTTTGTTTAGTGTAGCCAAGTACAAAGTAATGTGCAGTCAAAAAACAAAAATCGAGAAAAGTTTTTCCGAATCAGAAATTTTATTATTTTTTATTTTACTTTATTAAAGCGACACTTTAAATTATATACAGTGTATTTCTAATCACGCTCTTTTTAATGACAAAAATATTTATACACTATGTCCCAAATTTTAGATATGACATGTCGATGTTTTTTTAACCAGAAACCAAGTTTTTTTTTTAATATTTTGAAGCGCATATTAAGTTATACATGGTGTTCGAAAAATAAACGAAGATATTGTAATAGGCGATTCCTTGTTTAAAATTATGAGAAAAAGTTATAAACATGGGTCCGGAAATGCACAGTTTTTAAGATACAGCGTGATAACTTTTTAAAAAAATATTAATTTTTTATTATTTTAAAAAATATTAACTCGATTCTTTTGAAATTTGGCAATCTTATTTGCTGTATTAAGAGGCTAATTTAGATTAAAATTATAACGTTCAGTGGCGTCCCGAGGGGCATCTTGGCGAATAAAATTTGCAAAAAAATGTACGCCACTGCCTTTTTCGCAACTTTAATACTTTTATTTTTTTCGTATCTCACTTTGCTTTCGAGAAAAGAAAAATGAAAACGTTTTCATTGCATGCCTCTGGACAAAATTGGTTTATTAATTTTTGCTAAAAAAATCACATGTGCCTTGAAAACCAAAAACTCATTTCTGCATAGAGATTTGACACTGACAAGCGTCAGTTCTTCTAGAAAATATTAACCTAATTTTCTTGGCAAAATTTCTCTAAAAAGTTTTTATCTCGGTTTTTGTGATGGAAAATTACACTATTGAGGAAATGACAGACATGCATGTAATGTATGCACGTGCTTACAGTAACTGTTGTGCAGCGAGGCACTTGTATGCAGAAGCGTTTCCCCAACGGCAACTTCCATATAGTAAAACCTTTGAGAGCGTAGACCGTAGATTACGGGAAAGAGGTAAATTTTCTTATTTCTTTGTTGTAATGTTTTTGACAATAATGTTATTTATAAAGTTTTGTCATTCCCACCAATGATAGAGGCCGGCCGAGGTCCGTAAGAACGCCTAAGTTTGAGGAGGCGGTTTTACGTGCCGTGGAACAAAATCCTGGTATAAATACCAGGACTATAGCAGCTCGATTAGGGATAATCATTCCAACTGCACTGTGTGGCAGGTTCCCTCCAAACAACTTTTGTATCCGTATCATGTTCAACGTGTACAGGCATTACTACCAAGAGACTTTCTGCCCCGTTTGCAGTTTTGTCAATGGTATTACGAAAAGGTTAATAATAAAAAAAATAATAAAACCATACTTTTTACGAACGAAGCTGGATTTATGCGGGATGGTATTGTTAATTTCCATAACACTCATGTATGGAGTGAAGAAAATCCTCATGCTTACGTACAATGTCGTCATCAGGAACAATTTTCTTTAAATGTGTGGATGGGTATTGTTAAAGACAATTTAATTGGGTCCTTCTTTTTACCCTTAAGATTAAACGGCGAATCTTACTTAGAGTTTTTTCAACAAGAATTGCCCGTACTGCTGGAAGAAGTTCCTCTAAATGTACGCAATCAAATAACTTTTATGCACGATGGAGCTCCTCCTCATTTTAGTATAGCTGTTAGAACTCATCTAAATAACACCTTTGGGAAAAATAGGTTGGAAGAGGTGGATCAATTCAATAGCCACCACGCTCCCCCGACTTAAATCCAATAGATTTTTATTTATGGGAACTCCTTAAAACTCTGGTTTACGCCACTCCCATATAAACAATAGAAGAGTAAAAAATAAAATTGTAAATGTTTGCGAAGAAGTGAGAAATAGGCCTCGAATTTTAGCTAGAGTTCGTCGTTCAATGATTCATCGAGTGAGAAGGTGTAGAGAAATGGATGGTGGACATTTCCAACATTTGTTGTACCTGTTGTTGCACTAAAACTCTTTCCTAGAAATGTTTTAGATTTTTTGTTTTCTAGGGCACCTGTGATTTTTTAGGCAAAAATTAAACCAATTTTGTCCAGTGGGATGCAATAAAACCTTTTTTATTTTTTTCTTGAAAACGAAGTGGGATACGAACACAATAAATAATATTGCCAAATTTCAAAAGAATCGAGTAAATATTTTTTAAAATATTAATTAAAAATTAATATTTTTTTAAAAAGTTATCACCCTGTATCTTGAAAACTGTGCATTTTCGGACCCATGTTCATAGAAACTTTTCATGTTCATAGAAACTTTTTCTCATATTTTTAAACAAGGAATCGCCCATTACAATATCTTCGTCTATTTTTTGATCACCCTGTATATAACTGCCCAATTTTAAATGTTTCTTTTGTGTCGTTTACGAGATAATAAATAAACCATAACATTTTACTTAAAAAATAAACCATATTTTATTTACACTGGTAATGTTTATTTAATACGTGCTTTGGGGAAGGGATATTTCTGACCTCGCGAATCGATCCATTATGTCCGAAATTCGAAAACCCAAAAAAAAATCTAATATTTTCATGACACCCTGTATATTTAAAAGTCACACTCGATAACAAAATGTCATTGCGAACAAAAATGGTACTATGATTTTTTTATTAGCGAGCTGTAAGTGTAACCGTTGCATGTTACTGCCAATTTATAAACTTGACGTTTCGTTGTCGTTTCGCTGTAGACCAAAGTTAAATGACATATGAAGTACATGACAACTGCGGCGACGGGTTTATAAATGGTTGTATTAAACGCCGTAAGTCTAACTTGCCTACAGGAACTGCAACAGCAGCGCAAACGAAACGTCAAGTTTATAATTTGACCTTTACTGTTCCCAAAAATGACAGAGTATACGTGGGTCGCGGTACGCGTGCAATTCTCAGCGAGCCGACGCGTTGCGACCATAACCACGTACTGATTTTGTAACCGTAACTGTTGCATATTACTGTTACCATATGGTATGGTGTGTATGTGGTTGACGAGCCTGGTACGAATATAAATGAATAATATATGAATGGTACGTGTGTAATTCGCAGAAGCCAACGATAACCACGTCCTCATTGGTTAATTTTATCATTGACTTTTTTTGCTCCTTTTGCTTAAGATCGTTCCTTCATTTTATCCATCCATCATAGGTCACGCGTTCTATTAACAGATCATCTGCTGCGAGACATGATGTGTATGGGTTAGCAAGCCTGGCGTGAGCAGAACCACAGATGTCAAAAAAGAACTAGAATACTTACTAGGAATTAAAAATGGTATATTACGCGTAGAGACAGATTCAGGATTTTTTTGCGACTTTGGCTAAGCCTAAAATATCTAGATTGGCGAGACTGCACTGGACTGCAAAAATACACAAAACATCACACAAGAAAGTTAAAAAGTATTAATTTTGCAAAAATATAAACCGGTAATAAAATAAAAACATCGCTATTTACAAAACTAAATCGACTAAATCAACTCGATGACAGTTGACAAAGGACATGAGTTTGTAATGTTTTACTAGAAGTCTAATTATTTTGGGGTTATTTCCAAAAATACCTAAAAGACTCTACGCATGCGTGTACTATTTTATTACATAGGGCTTTTGGGTGTCAGTATTCTAGTTCTTTTTAGAGGCCTGTAAGCAGAACACGTGCGTCTTGTAGTAACCCGACGTTTTTCGGTTTTTGTGGCGAATCAAAGGGCGCTCGCCTTACATTCGTGGACGTCCAGAGTGAATGTCGTTGCAGGCTATAAACCTACTAGTATTTTATATTAACAAAAATACAATTAATAAAATCATGAGATATTAAAAATTAGTTTGAATGACTCTCGTATTTTGTTTTTAAAGAAAAAGTATATCACTTCTTTCTTTGAACATTCTACCATCTTTGTGGCGTGTATAATAATCAAGTAAATAATCTATAAGTATATATGCTGCACAAACGAGACACTTCGTAAGGCATTTTGTAGTTCCAAACGAAAACTGCGGATAGAGCCGGCTTGGCATTACCGTCACAGTGTAGAGTTCGTGTACACACCAAAACCTGCTTAGTGTATCTGTTCGGTTACAGTTACAGCTCGCTAAATAAGTAAGCTCGGTGAGAGCGCTCAGTAGACGTATCGACCCAAGACTGTGTCACGCGTACCCACTAGAACCTAGTTACTATATTTGTTCGGTTACAGTTACAGCTCGTTAATAGGTATGCTCAGTCAGGGCGTTTGGTGGGCGTAGAGAGTGAAGACTATTTCACGCGTACACACCAAAACCTCGTTACTTTATCTGTTCAATTTCAATTACAGCTCACAAATGTCATTTACGAAGCTGATATTAAAAAATATCATAAGACTTTTTGTGTCCGCAATGACATTTTACGTTATAAAGTGTGACCTGTAGTTATAATACAGGGTGTGTTATAAAGATTTTTTTTTCGTAATTTCGAAATTTGGACATGCGGACTCGATTCGCGAGAAACGAAAATCTCTTACCCCAAATTTTTAGCATATATTGAAGAAACATTATCAATGTGAATAAAATATGGCTTATTTTTTACGTAAAATTTTATTATTTATTATCCTGCAAACGACAGATAGCCTTTTTAAAACAAATATTTAAAAAATATAAACATATTTAATTAATCAAATCAGGTGTACTTATTCTTTGGGTTTCGTCAAAAGGGATAAAAACACTGCGGTAGCTATTTATTCTGTGATTTCGTTGTAAATCTCGGAATAATGCTTAAAAAAATAACAAAATAC
The DNA here is from genome assembly GCA_019359885.1 of Listronotus oregonensis. Lineage (NCBI taxonomy): Eukaryota > Metazoa > Arthropoda > Insecta > Coleoptera > Curculionidae > Listronotus > Listronotus oregonensis. The sequence continues at coordinate 78,030 of JAHBCN010003301.1, read as the reverse complement.
CATATCTATTTTTGTAACTTTTATTCGAGGAATTACCAGTGCTAAAAATTAATGTGTCGTTTATACAGTGGGCAACTTATATCTTAGGCGGAATGACGAATATTTTAAAGCTTCACTTTCTTTACAGTTTAAGGTAGTTGGGTCATGCAAGCAACATCTTAAGAAATCTTTCAAATTTTGAATATAAGTTATTAAATGTATAACACACGTGCTGGTAAAATTTAAAGAAGATTGACCACGTCTAATACGAGATAATCGCGATTAAAAATTACAATTTTTGTACATGTAGCATGGAAGAAGCGTGGGAAAATTACAGTTTTTCTAACTTTTTCCTATGAAGGAGACTTACCATTTTTACGAAAAACTAGTATAATGAAGAAAAATATATTTTGAATACTTAAAAAAAAATGAAAATTATTTACCACGTAGTTTGAACAAAAAACTAATATTAATTACGTCTTTAGAGAAATATTTGTGCTGGAAGGGATGTGAGAGAGAGCTGCAAGTAGATGAACTGGCAACGTTGCAGCGAGTCCAAAGGCGGAGTTAGGGTTGCCAGGCGTCCCGATTTAGGCGGGACTGTCCCGCTTTGGTAAGTTAAGTCCCGCGTCCCGCTTAGCGAGGCTAAAGTCCCGATTTTTCACAATTTTAGTACAAATTCTTATTTTCCCCATTAATCTAAAATTATTTGAACTTTAAAACATTTTTGTACGCATCTTAGCGTTTGCGGCAATAAGTTTTGAAGATACTCCTATAGCAGAGTTCGGCTCCATGAGTTTTTTTTTTATCTTTATGACAGCTCACGAAGCATTATTATACAGGGTG
>JAHBCN010003301.1:0-77188 GCA_019359885.1 Listronotus oregonensis | reverse complement strand
CGCCACTGGTAAAAATTAAAAAAAATGTGGTACACTAAAAAAATGCCTCTTAATACATGATATACGTATGCCAAATTTTATTAAAATATCTAAAGTGATACTACAGATATTAATAATAAATTATTTATTTTTGAAAATTTTACCACCCTGCATCTCAAAAGTTAAGACGTTTAAGACATACGTTCATACGTAGATGAACCCATAAATTGCCTCCTTAAATATTAACGTTTAATTAGAAAACACCCTGTTTAATGTAAAAAAAATACCAACCATAATATTTCACTTCTCGTAAACAGTTGATCTTATCGAAGTCAATCAAGAGTACTTTTTTAGTTTAAGGTTAAAGCTACTAAAAATAATATTGTTGAGCTCTTATCCTACAGGGTGCTAAGAAAATGCTATTCTTATGTCAGAGCTAGTCCGTCCCTGGCAAACTAAATAAGCCAAATATAATTTAAAGGGTACATTTAAAGAAGACTTATCTAGTAACCATCATATTAAAAAAAAATATTTATTTACGCCCAGTATTCCAAAACTTATTTAAAAAACACGATTTCCAGGAGGGTCCGTTATGTACCTGTATCTCCGTAGTGGAGGGTTGTAGGAAAAAGTTTACGGGAACTTGTCATAATATTTTTAAGTTTTCTATTAGATTCAGAGAGATTGCCCACATATTCTGGGACACCCTGTATATTGTAAATATAAATCTACTTAAGATATAGTCACATTTTATATTTTTAGTAGGTTTTAACAGCCGCTCAAATTAGGGCTATTGGCTTTAAGGTACTATTACCTATTAGAATTAAAAAAACAATTTTTATTATTTTTTTAAATAATAACTAAAGAAATAACTTCCTAAAATATTATACGAAAATTCGAAATCGAAAACAAGATACATTAAGGTTCTACGCAGCTGCCGCTCGCTCGCTCGCTTGTCTAACTTTAAACGTGTTTTTCTCAAAATCAATTTTTTTTCAGCAGGCGAACAGTTAATCTCCGAATCTACTCGCTCGATTTAAATAAATCTTAAAGCATTTTGTTTGTTTAAACTTCCTCTAGAAGAATCGAACACAATTTGATAAAAAAAAAATTGTATCAAAAAAAGGTTGATTTTTGATCTTTTTTTTGAACGTCCGCCTTTTTTTTTCCTTTTTTATTTATTCAAATTTTCTGGTCGATTCTTGTGTAAGACGGATTCCATTTTAAAACCCATGTTAATTTTTTTGTTTCAAACTTGCCGTTCCAGAAAATGACTGTCCGCCATGGAGCAGTGCTTTTTTGAGGGGTCGATTTTGGCGCCCTCTATAAGGTGCGCATGGTTTGGAAAGTTTAAAAAAATATATTTTTTTATTCTACAAGAGTTGTTAAATACTATAGAATAAGTTTGATTACCCTATCTAATAAATAAAGTGTACAAAAAAATATTAAAAATGTGTATTTTTTTGAGCTTCTAATAGGTAATAATACCTTGAGCGGTCTATACCAATAACTCCTACAAGCCTATACCGGCTGCCCACGAAATAACTGGCAAGCCTGTCATTTTCCTGAGAAGTGTCATACAGTTTTAAAATTTTAGCGGGATATATGGCTGGATAGAATGCAAATATTTCATGTTTAAATACCCATGAAGCACTTCCGGTTCCTGGGCCTTATTTTCTAATGCCGTAAAAATACAACTTCCGGTTTTACAGGTTGACTTTCGGAAATAAACAACTTCAACAATTTATGTGGAAAACACTACCTTAGGCCTTTAATTTTAATTTTAACACCTATTTTGCAATCTCTTTTTCTAATCATATTCTATCTCTAAACCTATTAGTTTTTGAGATTTTTAGTTTTAACATTTATTTCTTATTATTTATTTTTTTGTTAATCATATCCTACCTCTAAACCTAATAGTTTTAGAGATTTTAATAGTAAATTGCTAGACTGCCTTGATAATAGCAAACAGAAATCAAACATCTAGGACATCGTCACGTCGTCAATGCCAAGCAAACTGAGGACCAAGAGAGTGAAAGGCTTGTACACATTTCCATTTCACTTTAAGGAAATCGTGGAATCAGCGGTCACAATGGAAGGGAAGAGAGCTTCCTGAGCAACGATGAGTAATTCTACGTAGTAGTGCCGGACCTTACCAGGCCGGTACGTGGCGGTTATGGGGTTACCCGGTTCCCGTCATCACTTCCTGTGAGGCACTCCTTTCGGAGGCATACACCCCGAGTCCATCCATTCATCCCACAGAGTAATCTTCCCTCTTCATTGTGACCGCTGATTCCACGATTTCAGATGTGTACAAGCCTTTCACTCTGTTGGTCCTCAGTTTGCTTGGCATTGACGACGTGACGATGTCCTAGATCTAAAAGGTCCTTCAGACTCCTTGGCCTCTTTCAACTGCAGATCTACGCAGTGGAGAGGGAGGTAGTGGATGAATTCCACTCCTCGAGTTCTGGTTTCAGCTGATTTCAGCTTACTAATACCTTATAGAAATCAAACATATTTTTAAATTAATCGAAGGCGGCCTTATTAAAATTTTTTAACACTAGCCTATTAAAATGTTTTAAATGTTAACAGTTTACTTGTCGACACAAATGAACCCACTCTTTAAATTCCCGGTGCACATTTTCCATTTGCGTAGGGGTAATAGAGTTTACAGCTCTGGTAACTCCACTACTAAGGTCTTCGATTTTGTGTTGGAACGAAACCAAAAAACATCAAAGACCTTAGAAATATAGTTACCAGGGCTGTAAACTTTATAACTCTAATGCAAATAAAAAATGTGCTCCTTTGAAGAGCTATTTCATTTGTGTCGACTGTGATATATGGTTAGTGTTTAAAATTTTTAATAAAGCGACCTTGGATTAATTTCCAAAAATCTTGAAATTTCCGTTGCTACTTTCAATTAATATCTCAAAAACTATTAATTTAGAGGTAGGATATCAATAAAAAAAAAGGAATAAGAAATAAGTGTTAAAATTAAAAGGACTTAAAAAGGGTTTTCCATTTAAATTATTAGAGTTGTTTATTTCCGGAAGTCAATTTCTGTGGTACATCCTGCAAAACCGGAAGTTCCAGTTTTATAGCATTATAGCAAATACGGTGCATTAAACAGGTTTAAAAAATCCATTCAAAATAGTTAGTAGCACTTCCGGTTAACCGAAGTGACACGTAAGTATACATAAAAAATATGCATCCTATCCAACCATACATCCCACTAAAATTTCGAAATCGTATAGGTCGGTATAGAAGGAACATTTACCTTAAGTTAAAATTCTTACATTGGTACTAAATTTTAATTGCTTGAGTAAATACCGCCGCTAATTTTTATAGTAACTGGACCAAGTAGCAGTCTAAAATATTTTACTCCTCCAGCAAGAGAGAAATATTATAATCACGGAAAAGTCGCATATTAGGATTTCTACAGATCTTTACGTTTTGTCGGTTCCCTTCATTGCAAAAATCATGGTATTCTATTCCGTCGATTTTTTACCGTGAGTGCCGGGTTTTTAGATAATTAGGTAAAACATTTTTCTCCAGTCTTGTCAACCTTGTCCAAGTATCGAAACATGCAGATATTGGATTTCACAGCACATCGCGTTAGTGCCACTACGTACTTTATATAAATAACTCTTAACTACCGCTTATCAACGTCTGGGTAATATTATCCAGACGGGTCCTAAACTTTACGTGAATTCTGAACCACAACCAACACAGTGTTCACTCGCGGTCACCCGTCCAGTTACTGACTGTGCCTAGCGTTGCTTAACTTTCCTGATCTAAATGAAAGCGGTGGTTTGTCTTTCGGTATTTTGTCATGGTGTGCTCTAGTGGCTTTACCGAGAAAGATACACAAATTCTCAAAACTATTATCATATTTTGCAATCAGACAGTGGCGCCGATCCTTCAAATAATTGTGGCACTAAACTTAGATGCCATAGTTTCAATATTAGAAAAATGTGCTTTTTTGCAACACAAGTAAAAATAAAAAAAAAAGAAAAGTTTAATAAAAAATCTGTATAAACCAGTAATTTAAATATTATTATGTACCTACATAGTATAGTTGGTACCCATTATATTAGTTTATATTTGGAAAGGAAACAAAATACAAATTTTATCCTTATAAATAATGTTTAGAGTATTTATTTCTTTACATAGTACTGAATCTTTTAGGTAGTGAAAAAGCTTCCTATCAAAAAATTAATAGCTGCCAGGAATAGAAATGACATTAATATGATATCTAAATTAAGTGGCTATAAAGATTTTTTTGCGTTTGATGCGAAATATCATAAATTATGTTACAGCCACTACATATCTGAAAGAACCATAAAATCTCACAAAAATAGGAAAATTATTCCCAATACTGCCTCAAACCTATTCAAAAATAATTCGACAATATCTACCTCTTTTGCAAGTATTGGTAGTGATGTATAGATAGATCTTTTACTTCCTAAAGAAATGTCCAAAATTCAAACTTTATTACGAGCTGCTGCCATACTACGTAGTGCAATGGCTTTATGTCAACCCAAAATTGAATTTCCAACATGTACTTGTCTGAAAGAAGGCCTAAAATGTTGTAAGGAGTGTAAATCTCGTTCCTGCAATAACATTATAAAAGACTTTGAGGCAGAAATGGATAAAATTTACGAAGAATGCTAGAAATGAAGCGCCTAAATAACTACTTATATATTACATTTTTGGGTCTGGTAAAGAAAATTACCCACGGACTTGGACGATTTTTAAATTTTCAATGTAAAATGTACATTAAATATTATTATTTGAGATAAAAAAATGCGAAAGAAATGGTTCTCACCAAGAAAGTCGCAATTGAAATTATAAGAATTGGTCATTATTTGACATTTTATTTTAACTATTTACGATTTACATGTAATAAATACATGCGTCGCTTCAAGACGTTTACAGTGTTGCTATACGAAAATATTACACAGCCCCACAAAAAAAAAAAATGTTCAGACTAGTGGGTCGGACATATTATGTATTTCCATGTATTTTTTGACGCTGAATCCGATTCCGAGCTCAGAAATGGCCCTTCACCTTTGGAATTGGCCTAGGGGCCAAAAATGGCCTCTATAGGGCCTGAAAGATGGATTCCGAGGTGAGGCGAGGTCGAAGGTGCATTCTCAAGCCAAAGCCGAATTGTGATCAGAATTTATATATTCCTGTTTAAAAAAAAAGTTAAACGAAGCCCTAGTTTATATTTTATGTACTATATGTTTCTCAAATTTAATTAAAAGACATAAAGCATTCGCAATTTTTTGTTGCTCAAAGTGTTTAAAAAATGATGAACTCTTGAATGTATAATCAAAAAATAACAAATTCCGTGGGTGGTTTTCTTTAACAGCACCCAATTATTATTAGTTAGGTGGTAATAGTTAGGTTATTATATTAGTTACAATTAGGTACAATAGTTAGGTGGTAATTTATAACAATGATTGATATTTTTTAAATGGGTTTATAAATCTACCCAACTGTTTTAAATATTTTAAATTTTTCTTTCCTAAACAACTTAAGTAGACATAAGATCTGCGTTTAAACCTGTTGATAAACCTTAAACTACTACACTCCCACCAGACCGTAAGATTATCGCAGTCGGCCGGCCGGCTCGCCAACCCGAGCGCGCAAAAATATGACTTTCGCCCGTTAAAAAAATATCACTGACTCAATACGATAAAGGGAACATGAAAAATTTTTATTTAATTTTTTTTTTAAACATTAGCTACAATTTGTCCGCAGCATGTATGTATAAATTTTCAATAATAAACTTTTTTCTCGATTGCCTAAAATTACGCTACTGAAAATAACAATTTTGAGTGTCCTACCATTTTAAAAATTAAACAAAAAAAAATCAGCTTCACGTGGGACGTTATTCGAAGCGCTATTGTGTCTACTTTAATCTAAAAAAAAATTAACCTGATATCATAAATATTATTAGAGATATAGCAGTGGAGATGTTAAAAAACGTGTTTCAATGAAAACCGATTTTTTTTGAGTTTTTTTCAAAATAAAAAAGTTTTCGACCACTAAAAAATGTCGTAAAAAGTGATTTCGTGTACACGATTACCTTATTAAAGAATCCCACTAAGTCTGGTTTGGTTCTACGTCGGTTGTTTTTTCTCGATAACTAAGCGACTTTCCTTCCAAATTTTACTCCACTATAGTGAAGTTTACATTCTTTTAATGCTAAATTTTTGTTCTGATGTCCAAAAAATATTGACATAGTGGGGCGGCAGAAATATATTAGCCTATGGGCGGCAAAAAGTTAAATCCGGCCCTGGGTATCCATAACTCGTGGATGGAGTAGGAATTAACTTACAATCCTCAGTTTAATAAATAAAAATGGAGACTTTCGAAATATTTGAGGATGTACTATTCGACGAGGACAACGATTTAGATAATATAAATATACTAGAAAATTCAAGAAGACATCGAATTTTTCGTCATTGTATCGATACCATGAAAAATGTGGGTAGACCAGGAGTTTATAAATAGGATTAGAATGTCAAAAGCCTCCGTGGAAGTACCTCTCCAACAAATTGGCGTACATCCTCAAAGAAATACCAACCAGTAAGTACTTGCTTTTCCAGAAAAAGTCCCTTGACATAAATTATAATTGTGTTGCGATTTTATGCTACTTGAAGCATGCTTAAAACAACTTGCCAAAACTTCTTTTTCTTAAAAAAAATAAAATTGTTTGTTAAACAAATTCTTCCAGTACTTACAGAAGTTAGAGATATTTTAATAACCTTGTGACCGAACCCCAGAGGTATACAATTGTACAAACAGAACTATGGATAAATCCTAGGATTAATCCAAGAATAAAACCTGGGATTAATTTAAAGAATAATCGTGATATTAAGCTCAACCTATACAACTGGCCCTAAGTACCGAAAATTTAACTTGCGTAATGATTGTATGAAAACTCCAAAGAATATTCTGTGTAAAAAATTATCAGCATTTACTTCAGCATCAATTTTGTCTACGGTTGGCTTTTTCTTTCTACCTCTTGTTTTTTTTTAATAAATGTTGTTTACTTTGTTATATTTCCGCACAATTCTGCCACGCTACGCACCAGAACTCAAAAAACGTAAAATTTTTATCTTATCCTTGTTGCATCAATTGTTGCGTTATAGGACTCATAATAAAATTTGCGCCGTTGCTTCTTTTATGAAAAGTAAATGCGGACAAGCGACATTATGCCTACTTTCAATAGATATGTATTGGTTTTATTGTAGATTATGAAATATTATCTTATGACACTCTTAACGTATCGTTTTTGAAACAGTGACTAACTTTTTGATTATTATTTTCCTTATTGTATAGCAGTCTTTCTCAAAGTGGGCGATAACGCCCCCTTGTGGGCGCTGGAGGCCTAGAGGGGGGCGGTAAAGAGCCCAGAAAAAATTGAGGGCGCTGATGTGATTTAAGGGGCGATGGGTGATTTGTATCTTCATCTACTTCATATTTAAAAATTCAATGAAATCAAAGATAATACTACTACGGATAAGATGAACCATTCAATGCTATATTTTTGATACCCCTAATGGACTTTGGCTAACGCGAGCCGATGTCCATCGAGAGATTTTCGCGCTATCCTTGAACGAAAGTTAAACAGTGTTGCCGGCAGGCCTTTACTATTGGTGTGATGAAACGATACTAGAAAAAACACAATCCGTTTAGCCGCCCGCTTTCGCTACTTCGTGTTCCGAATAAGGTACAAGCGACAGACATTGGCAATGTCGCACGGTTTGTTTCGCTGGGGCAGGGGTTACCGACTTAATTTTATTCGCATTTACGGAAGCATTGATATCTTCGAACTAATTCAAAACGCCCCATTTAAATGAACCATCTATTCGTAGTAGTATTATTTTTGATGAAATTAAAATCCTCCTACTACACAACATTTATTTATTATGTATAAATATAAACTAAAAATATATTAAATATATATTATTTTTAATGCGTTTGCAACTCTATTCATATCTTAGGTTATTTAGTAATAGGTATAAAACACTAAAAAATATTCGTGTCTTTAAGTGATGCAGGTGAAGTCCCCACCTCAGAAGACACATATTAAAAATAGGTATCTATTGTTGCAGCCAAGCTGAGCACTTGCCGAATGCGGGATTTTTTTTGTACCTAATCTAGTAAAAATTAAAAAAAATAAATTGAAATTAGAAGGTTCAATAATAATTCACGTTTGGCGCGAACAAATTTTGTACGATTTATTTGGCAATCCTGTATTATAGTCCGTCAACGTTCGTGCGGTCCGTTTTTGTGGAGTGCAGGTGCGGGGAGGGACAAATCCCAAATACACAGCCGCATCTTGCGACTGGTCGACGACTGACGTAACGTTCCGCCGCACGCACGCATCACACTCGCTCGCCCTCCCGCCACTTCGCCCGCTACCCCGATACTCACGGCCGAGTTATTCTATGATTTTAGTAGGCAGCCTGTCAAAATTGCTAAATTAAACAATTTAACAACGCGATCATCACTTGGCCGTTAATACTGTAAAGTTGAATTATTATTGCTTAATGTTGATTCTTGTTAATTTTAAATAAAATATACTCTTAATATTGAAAAGTTGCATTATTATTGCTCTCTCTGGTAAGAAAAGTCTCGTTTAGAATATACGAGTAGGTTTAATTAAACTCCAGGCGAGACTAATATGGTATTGAGATTTTTAAGGTAAAAAAAATGGGGCGCTACAAAATAACTGATTTTTAAAGTGGACATTAGACGAAATAAGTTTGGGAACCTCTGTTGTATAGAGTTAGCCTACTGGTTCTTTAAGCCCCCATTTACTTAGTATCGCTATGTATAAATTCTAACGTTTGTAAAAAAAATATTAAAAATGACCGCTGGCTTGTAGACTATAACCTTTGCATGAGATACAATCATTAAGAAACATTCCTACTAGGCATACTTATGGGCTTTTATCTAAATATTTTAATTAGGGCCATTAATTCGAACTTCTGTTATGTTACTGCTGAGCCTTTGTTAATTAATTTGTTCTATTGTTTTTAACTTCAAAACGTAATTTTACCACAAGGTCGATGAGATTAACTTAAAGTCGGGTTGCTAATGATTATTAAAAAGCATTTTTTTTTATTTTTAGGTTGTTTCAAATGCAGTAGGTATACAGGGTTTTAGATATTTATACTCTCTACAGGGATCTTAAAAACCATAAGAGAACCTTGGTCTCATTGACGCATATTTTATTTAGATAAAATCAAATTTAAGAAAAATTATAACAAATAAGATAGGTGTTTTTATTAATAATGATTCTATAAAAGGTAAATCGCCCCAGTAAAGTGTTGCCGTCCCACTCAAAAAATTTGGCTATGTCACTGGGTGTGGTTTACAAATTTAATAACTTTTTACACTGTTTGGTGTAAAGTTGTTTTTTAATCAAGGGATTGAGATAGCAATGTTGGTAAATTCATTACGAGGCCAATGTGTCGACGTGTCGTCAAAACATTTAAAAGATTCAAAAACTTCACGAAATATCCGTAAACGATATTCAAAACTATAAATTTTATTGCTTTTTTTTATCTTGGGACAGTCTTAAAGCCCAAGTACAACCGTAGAGTGGGTGTCTTCAGTGAAGAAGGGTGTAGTTTATTGATTAGACTTAAAGATTAAGGGGAGAAGGAAAAATCTTTACAGGCAGAAGGTTTTAAAGTCTAGACACTTTAGGAATGAAGAAAAGAACAAAGAGAGAAAATCGGGGCTTGGCCAGTTGGATTGTGAAAAAATGCATGATAGAAGCACTTTGTAATAGTTTTGGTTAGTTCTCTCCTGGTAGCCGCTGGATAATAATTTTGGGTAATTCTTCGAAACACTAGCAAACTTGTGTCCAGCGTTTTCCTATTTTTTAAGGTTTTTATTAATTAGCATTTAAGTGGGATTCGAGCCGAATTCTCAGGGTCTCGGCAAGTATTACTTAATTTTTCCCGCAAGACACAGTGAAAAATTGCGAGTAAACTTGGTTAAAATAAGTAAAACATCATTTTCCACCGAAATATAACTAATAAGATAAGCTAATCTTACACAATGATATCTTTTTACTATGATTCTAAACTACGTTCTTAGTAGTTTTAAATACTAGTATTAAATAAAAATAATAAATTAAACGAAAAATACGCATTTTGAAAAACCTCATGTGAGATTTGGGGAGTGAGTCGAGCCAAATCTCACGACATCTAACCAAGGGGGGAGAGAGGGTCAAAAAATTGCCAAAATCGCCTCACATAATTAATGGACGCCCCCTAAAATTCTATAATATCCTCACATCGCAACAGCCACATAGTTGAAAAAGGTCTTAAAGTAGTTGCTATAAAAAATATTTAACTATTTCCTTCCAAATTATTTCCAAGTTACCTGTAACGTATGGTTGTTTTAAAAATTCACCCACATTACAAATAATGCAATAAAAAGGTTTTGGATAATACTTTTTAAAACAACAAAACCTGTTTATTAAATATAATTACTTTGTTGCAAAGAAACTAACTTTCTAGAGCGGTATTTATAAACATTCGTTACTTGATTCGTAAATGTTAGCCTTAATAATATATCAACCGGCCCATATGTACTAACTTTCTTAAAAAAAATCCGAGCATTGATGCAAACCCTGGTGGTGCCATTTTATTATATTGGCAGGGTGCGCGATGCATAAAATTATGCTTTAAAGCCATGGGAGAGCTGTAAGATTACTTATAAAATTTATTTATTTTTCTTGAATAAATATATATAAACCTGGTTAGCACTGAAAAAGTAAAGTGCAATATCAATAGGAATAATAGTATATTATTCAATGAGCATGTAATTATAGCTATTACTCACGATGATGAAGTTTGCGTCACGAGCCGAAAGCGAGTGACTTAATTCATCAGAGTAGAATACTATACTTTTTCTACGACTTATCTTTTATACAATGAGTTACATAGCTGTTTAAATTACCTTTTCAATGATTTATCATAGCTGCATTTTAATTAAATTTTTCGGAACTTACTATTAAAAGTACATGGGAGAAAGGAAGAAATCTACCTGCCCAAGTACTTTTTAATTTGTTTCACAATTTTACCTTAATTACCAACCTCATGATAGAGATACTAAGATATGAATATTAAAAAAATATTAATTAAATTATAAACTGCTTCGTATTTGCTTTTTGATTTTTCTGGTAATAAATTGTAGCACGCCGTGTTCGCTGCTTCTGTAATTTCGTGTGGAGTGCCAGTTTCCATTTCATCGTCACTGATTTTAGCCATTATTCTTACAGAAAATTTCCTAAGTATTTATTGAACAAAAGAAAACTTTTAATATATTCTATAAATCAAAATATGGCGTCAGTTGTGAATATCATTGGTTGTCATAGTACCGTGAAAACAGATTTATCTGTCAGGCAAAGCACACTATTATTTTTATACACTATCATATAAGGTCACAGGTTTGTGAAAGATGAACTTTTTTTTTTTCTTCAGATAAATGAAATTTCTTAATAATTCTTATTTTTTTCGATATTGACAATTATTAAAGGTCGACTTTTTAAAACTTAAATATGTTAGACAGTGCTTATTCACTCTTAAAGACGTGTATACGTGCGTTTGATGCTACTATGTAGAGGTCATGAAACCAGTGAGTAATAACCCATGAATAATGGATCATTACTCACTGGTATGTAATAAGTGTTATTATCTATTTAAAATTAGTTAATAATAAGCATATTATTAAACAGTCGTAGAAAAACAATTTTAAAGCTTAGAAAGTAAGTATAAAAAGTGCGTTTAAAAAAATAGTAGGGGAAAGTTGGCCAAAACGGGATAGCTAATGTTCATTCTCCACAAACTCATTAACTATGCTACTGGTATCTGGCTTTTTTTGCCAGTAAATTTCCCATTGACTCCCTTCTATGTCTAACTATGGTTTTTCCTCAATAACTTACTGATAACATAAAAAAATTAATATTTAAAAAAAAGTGTAAAGTATCCCGTTTTGCCCACTTGGTCGGGTAAAATGGGATAGTGTGTGAATATGATTATAAATAAAGTGCTTAAACTAGATATATTTATGGAACTTGAAAACAGAACAAATTATGCGTGTTTTGTATTAATAATAAAGTTAAATGAACATTTTAATCCCGACAAAAATCGCACGAGTACGGCCCATCATCGTTCTCCACTCCGGCGCAAGCTTCGTGAGCCCAATGTCGGCAGTCCTGACACATAACCCAACCGTCTTCAGTCTTCGATTTAGAGTATAGCTCTGTACAATAAATGCAACTTACGTCCTTGTTCTCCTCTTCTTCTTCTTCTGAACTACTGTCTCCTTTCTTTCTTCCCTTTTTTTCTTTTCTTTGGTTAGTGACACATTTATTATTTTTGTTTTTTCCTTTCTTATTCCCTACTTTCTGATTTTCTTCCAAGTTTAGTTTGGGCTTCTTAATGGGCAATTTCTCTATAGAATTTTCGAGTTCTTCTTTGTAAGGTGTTGACGTTGGCACAGCCGTTTTCCTCTTCTTTTATCTTTAGCGTTAATTTTTCTTTCTGCGTGAGGAAGTGGAACTATTTGCTCAGGTGTTACTTGAAATTTCGTGATAGTATACGAACAGGAGGGGGTCACATTTCCATAGAATTTGCGGCAGGAAACAGAAGGAGGGTATTGTGTAAGTTTCTCATCTGCAAGCGGCTGACGCGCTTTTCGTGGTGTTACAAGATCTGAAGATGGTGTTCTTGGAGAATTGCCAATATTTTCTGCATAATCTGTTGCTTCTTTTTCACCTTCAGTTTGATTTTGTGGTGATGGTGTACGTGGTGGAGGGCGAGTATTATTTTCCTCGACCGGAACAACTGTAAGATGGTTCACCGGCCTATCTGTAGTTTTCGCTGGCTCAAACATCCAATCTTCAAAGATTTCTAAACCCATTTACAGCTGTTTGAATGCTTGCTGCTCTCATATATGCGCTTCCGAAAAGTTTGCCAATTTGGGATATTGTAACTGGTCGACCTGGATGTTGCTGCATCCATTTTTGCACCTCTGACGTGTAATATGTGCTTAGTGGTGACATAAAACTTACGTCTAGTGGTTGCAAGCGATGTGTGGTGTGCGGCGGAAAGCATAGCATTACAACACCGCAATCTCTACCTCTCTGTATAATCTCTATATTTTTGTATGGGTAGTATGTCCGTCCAACAATAAGAGGACAGGATGTTCTATGGAGGCATTAGAAAAGTCAATAAATTGATTAAACCATTTAGAAAAAATCTCCTTTTGCATCCATCCAGAAGAATGATAGAAAGCTTTACTTCCAGGGGGGGGCATCATCTAAGAGCTCTGGTTTTGCTCTGGATCTCGGAAAAATAAACGTAGGAGACATAAAAACACCAGTTGCACTCATGCAAATTTCCACAGTAACAAGAACGCAGCGCTCAGCTGAAGAAATACACCCAACTTGTTTTTTCCCACGTAGTGATAAGCATTTTGATCTTTTCTTGGGTAATGTCATTATACCCGTCTCATCGACGTTGTAAATCCTTTCGGGTGGTATTTTATATTTTTCAAGTACGTCAGAAAGCAACGAAAAAAAATTTTGGACTGCAGGTCTATTAAAGCCCATGGCTCTAGCAAGCGATGTTGGCTCAGGGGTGCGAAGTTTAACGTTTGGATGTCTCTCTAGAAATTTGTATAACCAAGTTTTACCGGCCATTTTTTTCTCTTTATTGAATTGATGAGCTAGGCCATTGCGTTCAGCTAACTGAAAAGCTAAACTTCGGAGATCACTCAAAGTAAAACCAAAAAGTCGTGATTCCATATAAAAAATATGTTGCACCAACTCTTCTAATCCTTTTTTTGCTGAATTCTCTCGCGCAAGACTCCCTTTTTGAATTTTTTTTACTCTTGCTTCAATTGTTGTTCGCGGTACCCCAAATTGTTTCGAAGCCCTAAGATAACCCATTCTTCCCTCGAGAACCTCTTCTATGGCTTGTTGCATACATCCCGCGTTCCAAGACTGCCGATTAGTTGTTCGTTTATATTTTCCCATAGTGAGCCTAAAACAAAACGAAAACTTTTAAATTAATAAAATTGCCCCATACATATAGCGTTGGACAAAACGGGATAGTATCCCGTTTTACCCAACCTCTAGGTATCCTAGTTTACCCGACTGCACATGTTCAAAGATTTTTCTAAAATTTCACGACAAAAAACAATTGTGTGATATTAACTTATATCTCAAAATATAGATAAATATGTACAGAATCATAAAAACCACTCACCGTTATTTAATGTCCTTCTTTGAGCCAAAAAATTCTCAACGAATCACAATAGCCTAACCTTATTTTTTCGAACTGTCAACCAAAGTTGTTTCTAACGGTTGAACACCGCCGTTCGTCAGATGGCGCTGCTTGTTTTGAAATAAAGGCCGGTATCCTGTTTTATCCGACTATCCTGTTTTGGGCAACCTTCCCCTACCTGAAGTTTTGTAGAAACGAACTCGGATCCTTCGTGTTGCTGGTCAAACGTGATACACGGGTAATCCACGACATGTAAGCTTTTGTTTTAAGTCCCGGAAACGTATAAAATTTGCAGTTACTATTTCTGCCAGTATTCTTGCATTCAACACTACACAACAACTACTATGCCCCATTTTTAATATTTCATCTAATTGTTTACATTTAAATCAAGCATAATTGAACGAAAATTTGACCACAGCGAGCACTGCAATCGATTTAACTCTCTTCAATATACACTTCGCACCTTGCCAATGGGCTCTATGGGTTATAAACTACCCAATTGTTCTACCATTTTCATGATATTACCCTTTCGTAAACATTTTATGTATTGTCATAATTTAACGAAGTTCCTATTTCTAACCGATATATCATTGTTACGAGTCGAATATGAAACATTCTGTATATTAAAGACATAAAGAATAGTATATTTTTTTATTGGTACCCTATTTTGCTTAATTAAAGTACTCCTGAGCTTGTTTAAATCCAACTTTTAAACACGCTCGTGATTTAAAGGTTACCATGGTACAGCAATCAACAACACGAGAAATATATATGTGAAGTCTAAGATGACCTTTAACCTTGAATTTTGGCACGTCAGGCATATTAAAGAAAAAAAAATATTGATCTGACGTGAGTACTTTATAACGTCAAATAAACTATTACTATAACAAATTTTTCAAAAGCTTGAAAAAAATGGCTTAAAGTATTCGTGAAAAACTGGTCTTTAAAACACTTGCTCCATTTCGAGAACTCCGGCTACAAGGTCGTGCTCGAAAAAATCGCGCGTTTTAAAGACCTTAATATTCACTTATACTCTAATATACTATACTATATGAGATAAATAAATTTATTGACTTTATTAAATGAATATTTAACTTTCGTCCTACTTGCCAGTTATAATTGAGTATTAATTAGTTTATGCCTATTTTAAGGTCGTAGCGCCTTTTTGACCACATTAATTTTAACCAGGACATGTTAAAAAAAATTTAAAAAATAATATACGCAACCTGATTAGTGGGTAAAGTACGATGAAAAATATTTACTCTGACTAACTATGCAATTTTAACAATACCTAAACATGTGTTTTTTAATTGGTAAATAATTACTAGCTATGAATAAAATGACTAGAGGAAAACATTAAATGATGAGGAAAAGCCTTGAACGTGTCGCAGACATGTTGTTTTATTTTTTGACTTTATTTTTATGGCGTAAAAACTATTAACATTTTTTTATATTTTTTAAATTTAACTAACACACTGAGTGACCAAGAATCAATAATAAAAAAGTTTAATATTGTGCTGAAGACCTCGATTTCTAATATACGCATTTACATGGCTGGACATTTGGGGTGGTGTATATTCTATAAGGATATCTCATTTCGCCCTATTTCTTACTTAAATCTAACAATAAGTGATATAATATGAGGGCAAGGGCATGCTGGTAAGCGATTAACCTGGTGTTGATCCATGAAGTCTACGGTTACTCTGGCTACAAGTGATTTGGCGTTGTCTTGTTGTGGTTTTTGATCGTTATATGAAAGGACATGTACTTCAACTATTTTCTAAATGTACACCGAAGGGCCGCCATCTAACTTTAAATAAAAAATGAGGGTATCCTGCTACAATATTTGATTTATTCTTGTTTCGTTCACCTCAAAAATTTCCCTCAAATATTCTTATTTCGTACACAAAATTAATTATTCAGTTTTCCTCATCTCGTTTTGTACACCAAAAACTTAGGTAGGCTCCTGTCTCTTATGGTTCAAAAAATATAATAAAATGTATTAAAACTAATTTTATAACTAAATATCAAAATATGTATTGCTCACATGATGCAGAGATATAGAATATTTATTTGGATAATAGTGTTATTAAAATATTCTAATAATGAAATATGTTTAAACTATCTACCTAAACAGAAAAGTTTACTGTTCCTACTTTTAGGGATTTATCACGTCTAAAATATAATTGGGGAAAATAAAAAGCCGCTTTAACTGAACTAACCACGACCGACCAGAACTAAGGGCTTTTGAATTTGTCTAAATTACTCCTACGTTTGATAGGGCCATGACAGAATTGCGGCCTAAACTGAAAAGTTTACTGTTCCTAATTTTAGTGATTTATCACATCTGAAATATAATTGGAGAAAATAAAAAGCCGCTTTAATTAACCAGAACTAACTATGACCAGAACTAATGACTTTTCAATTTTCCAAAAATTATCCCTATGTAGAAGTTATTAACAAAATTTTAATAATTTTCAATATGGTATTTATTTAATTGGTTATTTGGGTCGTCACAATGGTCGGTGTATGATGAAAATGTATGAGAAGCATAAAATTAATTAAATAATTCAGTGTAAGAAAACGAGAATATTTCAGGTAAATTTCTGAAGTGTACGAAACGCAAGTGTACGAAACAAGAAAACACACATCTTCGATGGCACATTATACCATTACACCTAGGGTGTGGTAAAAAAATCTTTTCATATTAAACTGTGGATTACTTCTTTCACCATAGATTCTCATCATTGCTCCACCATCATGCATATCCAAACGAAGGCGTGGTTTATCACCAAAGATCACCTGGTTCCATTCCGGGTCCCATTGCGTTGATGCTAAGGAGTAGTCGCAACACCCAATGGGGACGGTAAGAAAAAAGCCAAAAACTTCTTATTATGCGACACATTATATGCACGACTACCCTTTTGTGTTCGTGAAACGACTGATTCGAACTAAAGCTGTCTCTGGGAGCCAAAGGTCATAGTGAGCGATCTTGACGCTCTGTTGTTCCCCTACAAGGCTGCTCTGTGCCTTCGACCTTCTTGTCAAGTCCAAAGCCTAAAAAAGCAGCAAGATAGGCCGTAGATAAGCTGAAAATTAAGTAATGTTTTACTGCACTGAAAATAAATACAGTTGCAAAATATAGCGCAACCTCTTTAATCCGGATATCCAGTAATCCGGACGCGCAATTGCCTTAGTGATAGTCCCGAGGCACTTCGATCTTCTATAGTTGAAACCGGTCAGATGGCACTAGCGTGTCAAAGCCGGCCCTCTCTGGTAACTTATTCAATTAGCCTGCTGCAGTAGTTGCGTAATATTTAGCGTGTAGTAGAGTGTGCACATTGTTATGCAACAATGCCTAAAATATTGGTCAAATAATTCTTCCACTATCCAATTACGTTTTGGTTGTTGTACGATGGGTTTGCGTGTGTTACCTAAAGGGGGTATCAATTGGTACGGGTTTTTGGCGTGAAATACCGCTAAATTTTGTGTTTCTCTTAAAATTCGTAAAATTAGTTCTGGGGTTATTTGGAATATTGAGTCTTTGATTGAAAGCAGAGACGTGGGTGGGTTTAAATTGACCAAAGACTAAAAATTGATTTTGGTTGTTCATAAAATTTGGATTTATAGACCTACTTGGTATAATATTATTTAGCGAAAATTGGGGTATAAAGCTTGGATAATGCGTTGGTCTAACATTAACAGCATAGTGTGTTTTTGGGGCATATTTTTATTTTCTGGATTATTAAAATTTACGATAGTTTTGGATGTTAAATTGTTACAATTTTTATGAAATAAAAAGTTGCCACCTCTTTGTGCAAAGCACTTAGCCTGTTCGAGAGAAGTTGGATTTTTTAATCGTACTATTAATTGCATATGGAAATTTAATCCGGTGGTAAAGGTTTTTAAAATTAAATTACCATACCTATTCGAAAATTTGCAATAATTGATTTTTGCGAGGTTTGTTAGTCATATTAACTTTGGAAAACAATAAACTGGGTAAATCTTGCAAACGTAGACCAGACTGTTGCGGTGTTTTATTTTTTTGGGTTTTTAAAGTAATAATGTCTTGAATTACATAATCTATCGACCTTTGATCGGAAAAGGTTGCAATAATCGCTGTTTTAACTAAATCCCATGATGTTAATTCTATGCGGGAAGCAATTTGTTGGCTTGCCATTTTTATGATAAGGTAAATAAAAATAAATAATAATATTTGATAGATGTACCACTTAAATTAAAAATAATATATCAATAGGTAAAATTATATAAATGGGAATGGTTAAAAAGAATGCACTTACAGTAAGAAAAATGTTGCGTTGGTTGCAATTTTTATTCGGGTTCCAATAGGATGAACGATGCTCTCTTCTCTCTAGACCAGTGGTTCCCAAACTGGGGGGCCCCCCGGGGAGGCGCAAAGCAACATTAAGGGGGGCGCGAGAGCTCAGAAATATTAATACAAGTTTTTAGCTTTAAAATTAAAAAAAAAATCAGTTACCACCAAATTTTTTCTGATTTCCGAAGTTGGCTTCATTAATGGAGAATAGTGACGAGACTGCTAAAAACGAAGAGATTACAACATATATTTTACCTCATCTAGGAAGTCTTTGCGATGAATTCCAACAATATTTTCCTAATTTATATGACAATGATGAACATAAATTTGCCTAAAATCATATTAATTTTGATATAAATATCCTTTCAGAAGAAATAAAAAAACAAGCAATCGACTGAAAACACGACTCAGTGGCGAAAAATGACTGAAAATTTGGTGATTACTACATTTTGAATAAAATATCTTCCAGTCTATTCTTTAATCGCGGAAATGGCTTTGAAATTTAACATACCATTCTCAACAACCTACTTATGTGAAAAAGGATTTTCTATTTTAATGAAAATTAGAGCAAAAAAAAACGGAGCCGGCTTGATTTTGCTAGTGACCTACGTTGTGCACTTTTAAAGATAAAACCAAGAATTTCCGGCCTCGTTAGGGAAATGCAGCACCATACTTCGCGATATATTAGATTAGTATTCAAATGTTTTGTTTGTAAATAAATGCCCCTTTTTTTAGTAAAAAAACGTATCTGTATAGTCGGGGGAAGTGGGAGGCGTAACTATTTCTTAATTTCAAAAAGGGGGCGCCATAGAAATAAGTTTGGGAACCACAGCTCTAGACTATCTGTGAGCGTCAGGGCCGATTCTGTTACTTTGGCCGCCCCGTGCAAAATAAAAAAAGCCGCCGTAAGTAAGTAATATTCATCTTTGTATTTTTAACTTTTTCTAAGTTGTAAACAACATAGACTCCTTAAAAATCAGTACTTACCTTTATCTAATTACGTTTTTTCTGTTGATAGAGAGGAAAAAAATTAACAATCTTTCAAAAACAACACTTTTATATGAATTTATTATAAGCATAAATTTTGTAAATATATAAAGAGAAAAAGGAAATACTAAAAAATGGTACTTAACCAAAATTAAAATGATGTACATACTTTTAATTACAATATTAACATACTTTACATGGATAAATGTCAAACGAAAATAAAATCTTACCAGAACGAAACACGAAAAAGTACATATTCTTATTCTATAATAATACTCGTCTGCCTTTTTTTTTATGCAAATTCATCTATTACGGTTGACAAATCTTAATTATTGCAAATGTTTTGTTCTATAGATATTAATGCAAGTCTTTCTTGGGACATTGTAGATCTCAAATAATTTTAAGTTTGAGCTTATTTAAACTTCGCTCTCCCGATGCAACAGTTACTGGTAAAGCAAGAAATATTCTAATGGCTATTGTTAAATTAGAAAAACAGGAAAATAGTTTGTTTTTAATTATGTACGGTAAAATGTCCTGAGGTTTTTGCAAATTTGTTACTATGGTCCTTAAGACTAAAATTTTATTTAAAAGTTCTGATATATATTTTTTTGTTTTGAAAAAAAAATGTATTTCTTTATTTTAAATTCGGCCGCCCCAAAATTCGGCTGCTCCGTGCGGCAGCACAGTTTGCACCCCCACCAGCGCCAGATGCTTGATGCGTTTCTTATTCCTTGGCCCTGAGAACCTGTACACTTTTTTGTAAAACTGCTTAGCAAAATCCGAACCGACTGCGACAGGTAATACATCTGGATTTTGGAGATCGACTAAGTCCAAGCGCTGACTCAATTTGTCAACAAACAAATTGCTGTAACTTTGCAACTATCGCAGATACAGCTTTCGACCTTCCGGTCGTTTTTGTATAGTATTAGTTAAGCTTTCTTATAAATTTTAAATCTAACGTTTATTTGTTATAGTTCTCTAACTACACGCATTTATTTATTAAAATTTGTATTTTCCATTCCTGACAATGCTTATTTTATATTTTTAAAACAAATGATGTTATGACAAATATGCTTAATAATTTATTTCAATAATAAAAATATGAAAAAAAAATTAAAAATAATAATATATTTTTTTTAAATACATTTTTTTAATTATTATTTTCTTACGCTAACAATATAGCGTTTTTTTTTCAAAATCATTTAAGTAATCCATTTGTTTATGAACAATTTATAAACAAATAGCTGGAAAAAATGTAAGAAGTAATTATAGAATACCTAACATGAGGATGAAATCAGTAATAGCTTAAAAAAATATATTTAACAAACATTATTTAAATTTTTCACTTTTTTTTACCTTCAAAAGTTAAAAATTAATAAATTTTTTTATAAACTTTTATAATGTCATTTTGTTAAGTATGTTTATAAAAAGGGCTCCAAGAAACAAAAAAATTATAGAATAATTTTTTAAACTTTTATACCGCCTTTTATCACAACGAAGACATTGAATAACATTTTGAAAAATGGTGACACAACTTTTATTGTCGTGGGATTATATTCTTTAAAGTATCTAGATGACAGAATTTTTTAAAAATATTTTAATTAATATTTAATTGCAAACAAAAAATTTCAAAACTACGCTCACTACAGTGGCGGCGCGCGCAAGCCGAAACTGCCGAGCGAAAGCGGATTTTCAACGTTAAATTAACATTATAAATATTGGAGCTACAATTCCGGGAATTGAGAACTTTTTACTAAAATTTCCTGCTCTTTTAGAAACTTTATAATATTTGAGCTATCACTTATACTTTTCGAGATTTTGCCAAAAAGCTACAGTTTTTTTTTTTAATAACAATTGAATTTTTGTTTGCAGTCAAAATCCAAAATACTTCTCTTTTTTTAGATGCCATTCCGGATCGTTTAAACCATCAACCATTTTTTTAGGAGTAACTAATTTTCGCAGGAAATTAACTTCTTGACTAGACTATTAAGAATTAACTAAAAATACTACAGGAAATAATACGTTTGAAAAAAATATACTTAGAAATAGTTATTACAAGTATATTTTTCGGTATAATTACGTATATTAAAAGATATCCTTTTTTTGCTATTATTACTTTCGCTAGACCAATTAACAACATATGCGACATGCACTTCTTTTTTTCGAAAAACAACAACGGCTATAAAACTAATTTATTACTTTAATTGTTTACAATACACAGTGTTAAATTTAAAAAAGTTCGTTTTCTTTACGGTGATTTTTGACTCTATTAAACTTGTTTTTTTATAGTTGATTAAATTACACATTTCTTTTAGAAATAAAACAGGATAAAGCAATACCTTTAGTATATTGCAATTACTTATTGCACATTTAATTCTAAGTTACTTATCAAATATTTTATATTATTTTTACATTGCAAAATTGTTTGTTCGTTTTATTAAGTCCCATACATTTAATTGGTTTACATGTTTCTAGATGGTTAATGGTAATGGCCAAATGGCCGTCTGGGATTTCTTGTATCTTATATAATTTATTTGTTTTTTACGTTTATTTTTACTGAAAAAGATTTAGTAATAGTAAGGTTTTAATTTTCAATCAATCATTCAGAATGGGCTTTTATTTTATTAATTTGCAAGAGTTTCAGAAGGAACCATTTTTACCCTTATAAGCTATATTATTATTAGGATTTCAAAAAGATTATTAAAACCAAGGCTAAGTTTTTTCCAATAAATATGATGCATAATAGAAAAAAGTTTTTTTTTTAATTTTCTAGATTCCGATATTCTTTGTCTAAAGATCCTCCCTGTTTGATCTATGTTCACGTAGGACATGTTTCAGTAATTTATGTACCTCTGATTTTTTTCTTTACTTATTTTATCTTAATTAGTTTCTAACCAAATATTTTTTGTTTAAATACTGTTTTTACTTTTTTTAATGCATTTTTTGTGTCAATTAACCGATATGTGCAAGGGTTTTCAATTTTTATATTTTCTTATTTATGTATATTTTAAACAAACCTTTTTTGTTTTTTTTTTCTACAATTGCTAGTAAAGTACCTTAAAGCGCACCTCAGTCACTTTGAAAGTTTTATTTTGCATCTACCATGTGCAAATGTTTACGCATATTGTGCGCAAAGTTTTCATCTTTAGTTGCTTTGTAACATATTTTTTGTTTATTTCATATAGTTTGACATCTAACTTAAGTCACCTTTATGTCATAATATAGTTATTTATTCGATAACAAAGGAAGCAGCAAATATATCGTGGAATTTATTACTTGAAACATCTCGTGGAAGGTACGAAGTATCCTATGAAAAATATATTGCCTGGAGAGAAAAGACAAACATTAAATTATTCCTGGAAGATGCCACGCTGGAGTATTTCGAAGAAAAAGTATAGTAAGCAACACGTTTTGAAATAGTCTATGCTTCAATCCTTCTCTAGAGTATTTTTCAGAACTTTGTAGTACAATTTACTATTTTGTTTTAATTTTGTATTTGCTTTCGTAAATATTGTTAAAAACGATTTATTAAGTTCTTTTTAACAGTCATTTTATTTAGTCTGTGGAACAAACTATGTTATGCCACAAGCTTGTGAACTATCGAATAAGTTGATAAATTGTTATTGTTGTGTTTTTGTATGTGCAAGTTTGCGAAATCTTAAAGCAATATTTATTTGCAAATTCGATAATAGTTAAACCTAGGAAATTAATAGATATACGGCCGAGTGATGATCGCGTTGTTAAATTTAGCAATGGACTTAGCAATTGTTAAAAGTTAACAACGGTTTAGAATGTTTAACAAAACGTCATTGTCAGTGTTATTCAATGATTTTAGTAGGCAACCTGTCAAAATCTGACATTTTGTTAAACATTCTAAACCGTTGTTAACTTTTAACAATTACTAAGTCCATTGCTAAATTTAACAAGGCGATCATCACTCGGCCGATAGTTTTTATTTTTGACAAAATATTGTACCTAACTGTCTGTAACTAACTTAAATCTTGTAAAAATAAATTTAGCTCTCTTGTTACAGAAAAGCATACGCGTATGTCATCAACACACCTATCATATACTATTAGAAGCACTTGTGAAAGAAAGAATAGTTTTTTTTGTTGTAAATATTTATAAATATTTTTATAGATATTGTGCTAGCTGAAACTAACCAAAAATATGCCATTACAAAATTAAAAATTAAAAAATTCGGGATCAATTTAAATATATATGACTAAATCTTTTCAGAACTTGTAAAAAAAAATATAGATTGAATAGGGTTGATGAATATTTCAAAGGTCCATTGACCATAAAAATTTTCACCTAGAAAAACGTAAACCATTTTTACATATTTGAACGTCCTAATATTATTTATATAATATATAAAAACTACAGTATTTGCCAAATATATGTCACACGTTCTGAATATTAATAAAATTCACGTATTAAATGTATTTTATTATCCAAATTAAAGGGACAAAACACACAATAAAAAATAATATATGTATATATATATATATATATATATATATATATATATATATATATATATATATATATATATATATATATATATATATATATATATATATATATTCTTTCCTTTAAGCCAGTCCATTCCCGATATTTTCTGAGGCAAAAGAGCGCAGGCCTGGCTTTAGGAATTTCTGCAGCGTGTTTGTGTGAAAACGCCCTTGCCAGGCCTGTGCAGTTTTAACTTTAAGAATGTGTATGGCTGGTATTAGAAATCCAACGAAATTTCGCAACTACCAATTTCATCATCAGATGTGGATAGCTGTATACTATGGACGACTAACTGTATACCTTTCAAATTTTACCATTTCTTGTACTCTCTTTGGATTTAAAAAGATCGCATTACGTATTTTGCTATACACATTTGCGTAAAAACACAAACAGGTGGATTATTATAAAAATATGTGAAAAAGAATAATAGCTTTTTATATTACTTAGTTAATTAATATTAAACAACGGCAGACACGAATAAGACAGTTAAAATGTTTTATCTGAATAACAAATGCAAAAATAGTATCCTTGGTATTATTAAAAAAGAAGGAACTGATGGGAGAACAATTTCAGTGTGCTTTTTTAAAATTTCCGTTACCATCATATGGCATTGTTGGGATATTTTTGATTTCTACAAAAAGTTTCCGGTATATAGCAAATTTTTCCATAAATTTTAATATTTTTCTTATGTAAAAAACTCATACACAAGTTTGATTAAATATATTTGTTTTCTATTTACTACCCAATAATAATAATAATAAATAAGATGTATGTGAGACTTTTGATCAGATTAAAATTTTACAAACAGAAATACGTCTGTATAACAGGTGGGGGGGGGGGTATCGATTAGTGAAACAAGAAGTAACAAGAAGGGGCGAAGGGGTCTAAAAAAACGTGACAGTTCCTTAAACAATTCTTAATTTTTTTTCTTGATTGTTCAATATTATTTTCCTGTCACAATAGAAAGTCATTTGTATTAAGTGTGTACATAGGACTACATAAGTATTTTGATGTATACATTGTCGTCACAAGAGCTTAATGCAACTAATCATATTTACTTATGTTTGTTTTGGCACCGGCACTAGTAGTGTGGTTAGATGCAACCAGTGCCTCTGCAGAACCAACTATTTATAGGGGGGGTCCAGCTAATAATATAAAAGTAAAAAAAATAATATACTTATAAATATTCAAATAAAAGATTGTCGTGACAAACTATGTACATTTATAAGGACCTAAAGACGGGCATACATTTTAGGAAATATTTGCAATCGAGAGTTTAAATCCAACAGATGATTTCTGCGGGCGTATTTCTTTATTAAATGGATAACTAATTACGTCACAAATTTATAATTAAAAAAAATATATTAAAAATCATTTTAATGACATGCAATAAAAAAGAGTAATATTAAAATGTTTCCTATAGGTTACTGTCTTTTTCATCAAGAACTGACTTTTAATTAACACATTAACGCACAAACATTGTTTTTTAAGGACCTTATCGCACTAAAATAAGTCAACAGCCCCATGAATTACCTTTCTATTACTAATCTCTTTTATTTTCTTATTATGATACATACGAATAACAATTATGATTATAACATAATAAAAAATTCTTGCTATTTTTATACCTTCCTTTAACCTTTATCTAAGCTTAGGTTTTAGGACTTACTTACTTTAGGAAATACTGCAAAAGACGAGCTTTAAAGGTCAACGGGTCAAAACAACAATAACATTTTAAAAATATTGAGTTTATCAAACAGATGCCTTTCATTTACTTACCATAAAAAAGCTCTTTTTTAGTCGGTATAATTATTTAATACTTCAATTTTGAAAAGTTATTTTTAGTTAATATATAAAATCAAATTAAATGCTTTTACATGTTTTCTGTAGAGTGACCTATTATATTATCTGTAAAAATAACTATACATCAATAAAATCCTTGACTTCTAGATATTTAAGCTTACTCTAGTGTTGCTTCTACAAAGTGTGACAAATTTATTGATATTATAAGTTTACCTTTAAGGTTAACAATAGGAATAGTGTAAAAATGTTATTCATAAATTTAAAAAATATGTATAAAATAAAAACCTTAAGCCAAGTTTTTTACTTAAAATTACAAATGGCGATCTAAAAAAAGAATGTAAAATAACATAGCCGATAATCTTTTTCCAGCAGCAAATTGGTATTTCCTTAGTCCTTTGCCGGATCCATGTTATATGGATTACATAAATGATAGATATGCTTACCCCTGCTTATCTAGTGGCGATCCATGTGCACTTTTAAGGGCAAACTCACTAATTCAAAAAAAAAAAACAACTACCGCCAAGGTATGCGCCTTTTAGCAAACTCTTCTAAAGAAAAAGTCTCTTCAGCAGGCCTGTGCTTTGCTCTTTATACATAGTGAATATGAGCAATGCTTCGCGCGTGTTACGACATTTTCTATAGGGTATCTTAGGCAAATGCTTGTGGTGTGCAAATGCTTGTGGTGTGCAAATGCTTGTTCTGCAAAAAATTGTTGTGTATGCGTGGGGGTGGTTTAGAGATTTTTAGATGTCCGAAAGAAGAGTCTTTAACAGAAAAAATTAATGTATTTAAATGGCGCCTCAAATTTTGGCATATCTTTACGTTTTAAGATTCCAAGATGACCGAGGTTTTTAGACATCTGGGTTTTTTCCCTTTGTCTTCCGGCCTATCTGTCTGTCTGTCACTTGGTTGAAGACATAGCTCCTGAACAAAATGAGGTATTATTTTTATATGTGTAAGACTTAGCAAAAGTAGTTCTTTGCGGCTGTAACTTTGTACTGATTCATCTACAACCAATTAAAAAAAATAATTAAATCTTGTACAAAAAATTTAGGTTTTTGTTGAACACATTTTTTTTAACAATAAACTTTTGTTGTTTCTCTTGAAAATTCGTGTGTAAGCTTTTAAAAGTCGACATTTAATTAATTAAAAAAAAACTTAGCACTGGATTGACTATTAAAATAAAGACTTTTAGTTCAATACTTGTTTGATTAGTTTTAGATAAACCAGCACAAAGATATCTTGGTCATCGCAAAGCACGAGTTGTGAGAGGGGTTCCAACAGAGATGGTTATACGTTTGGCCAAAATATTTATTTATTTATTTATATATATATATATATATATATATAAATATATACAGGGTGTAAAAAGTATGATGCTCACGATTTTAATGGGCTATAAACAAGTCGAGCTCAAAACAAGTCGAAAAGTTTATATGACATATGTATGTGTCAAAACTTGACAGATTTTTGTCTAAGCGATGTCAAAGTTAAGAACTTTGAAAGCAGTTATTTCTGAAAAACTTAACAACTGAAAACTTTTGTCTTAATCGCTTTTCAGTAGATTCATTTTTTAATAAAATAAACTAAGTTTTAAATGTTTCAGTCTACAAATAAAAAAAATATATAATTTTTTAATAATTTTTCTTCCAGTTAAAAATTTAAAAACAATTGGCAACAGACCTACCTAAAAGTTTATGTTAGTTCATGAAGTAAAGTCAGTTTTACATTGTGCTTACCGGCCCGGCCGCGATATTTTTGTTTTTAAATCGGAAAAATATGCCGATATGTTTTAAATTCAAGACAAACGTAGTTTAAGTGTACTAAAGAGTTAAAGTTATGAAAACGGAATGTGTGCTACCAAAAAATCTAAATAAAAAAGTGCTGTTTTAAAGCATAATAATTGATATTCTTAAAATGGATATTATTAAGCCTTTTCTTGTGGTAAGCACAATTATTTTTTAATTACAAATAAAAACCAAACAATAATTTATTGTTTTTTACTTAAATTTAATTCCAAATTAAATATAAACATAAATGGCAAGAAGTAATTTTTATTATTTGTATGTAAATAAACATATCTTTAAAAAAAGTGTAAATATGTAAAACCTCGCAAAAAACGTTTGTGGTTGAAGTCACTGCAATGAAGCCAACTTTTTTAAAGTTTAAAAGGCCATATTTTGAAAACAATTAACTTTTGACCTATATGTTTTTGTGTTTTTCGACTTGTTTTGAGCTCCACTATCGCCCATTAAAATCGTGAGCATCATACTTTTTACACCCTGTATATTAAATTTGTTGAAACATTATATAATAAGTTTGTATTATAAGATTTATTCATGTAATAAAGATTCGCTATAGCATACTCTAAGAAGAAGCTCAGGCATAAATGGGGAGGCTGTAGCAATGCCAAGTCTATACGGGGAACGTTGATAGTCACTTTCAGCACCGACATTGCCTAAAAAATTTAAACAGGAAAAAACACCAAAATACAAATTTACAAAGAGAGCTATCAAAGAAAACAAAAAATACTATTTAAATTTTTATTAACAAGTTATGTAATTGTCCAAGTAACAAAATAAATGCTCTTTTTACTATTTATCTACAAAACAGTGTATAAAACGAATTTAGCCCATTGAAAATTCATATGCAGCAGGATACTTTCCAGTAGTGAAGTGATACAGATTACATTCTAGGTCACCTAATAGGCCGGAAGCTCCAAATCTAAACAAATTGGGATTTAACCAGTCGTTACCAAGAAGTTCTTTTATTAAAACTAACCACGATAGAGCATCTTTCGTATTCCTTACACCTCCAGCTGGTTTTAAACCAACCTGAAACAAACATACAGTTATTTTGGTTATTACCGTACTAAATGAAAACATTCTACATAATTAATTATATATACTATTTACCATTTGTTAAGACAAATATCCTTGAATTAAAACTTTTTCTCGGACTTCCATTGTCTTTATTTAATTTTTTCACAACGTTTCGAACAGTAAATATCTCTGATCGGAGTTCCATTGTCTTTATTTAATTTTTTCTCAACGTTTTAAACAGTTAATATCTCTGATCGTTTTTCAAGTAAATACTGAGTATTCACTTGAAAACGATCAGGGGTAGGACTGTTCGAAACGTGAAAAAATTAAATAAAGACAATGGAAGTCCAAGAAGTTTTTATTCAACCTACAGCATTGTCTAGAACATTCAGAGACACAAATATCCTTAATTCCCCTTTCAAATTGTGTAGATATAATAATTTTGGTATTTACTAAAATTTACTAGGACATATATACTGGGCATCGAACGTCGATCACTTATATTTTTGGTATCAGAAGAAATTCAACGTATAACTAACTATTGACATACATTATTTATGCTGCCGAAACATTTCAGGTGGTTTCATATAGCAGTTTCCCTAACTTATAAAGAACAAACGCTCAGATAGAGCGTTTTTGTAAAGGTAAAAGGACTGCCTACTTACTCATTTAAACAAAAAAAATAGACCAAATATACAAATAACTTTAACAAAGCTTGTTTGTAACGTGCAAAAATGTTCTTTATAATTATATGATAGCGTTGACATCTGGACTGCAAATTATTCACCAAAGTAAAAAATGATATGTTTATCTCTTAAAATATCTAACTCATAAAAACAGCAATATTATAACAAATAGTAAAAATTGTAAAAGTTGAATACATTTTCAATTAACCATTAACCATGGGTGACTGGAATATATTACCCAAAATCTAACTTTTAGAAACTTAGAGCTTAATGTGTGATTTGTGATGAGTTTTTTATAGCAAGTTTTCCACGATCATCCAGCTTTCTCTTTGATCGATGAATATCGATTACTGTGAATGATCACTCTTTTAGCTTTCACTAAATTAATGCTGGTGTGCTTACTCCAGGGTTAAGTGCTGGCACCAGCTCTCTTCCACGGCCAGTCCCATCCATAAATAACGCTGACCATAGTACCCTCCACTCCAATATTCAGTTTCCCTAGCCACTCTACACCTGATTTAGAAAACAGGTATAGGGTAATGCAGATGTCTTCTGCAGAACCTTCAATTAACTCAGTTTAAACCCTAAAAACATATTCGTGTTTGCAGTCGCAAAAAAGTCGGCCAGATTCTGCAGAACATAAAGTTATAAACCTGTATCCCGAATCAGACCCTGCTTGAAATACTGTTCCTATGCCTGGCCTCCTGCAACTCTAAGCATTAATTCTCCAAAGCGCCGTTTGTCATATTAACGACCCCAATCTTACAAGAAAGCTTCCTCCTCTTGCCTACCGATAGTCTGCGAGGACCTGTTATCTTATAGGTATTGTCACCACTTTCGGTGCGATAAATAAGCCAGATATTTTGTTTTCTAGCAACATAGAAATTTACTTTTAAGCATCCCGTTACAGTTTTTCTGGAGACGCTCTAAACTTCCCACTTTGTTCGTTCCTTTATTGCTAGACTGGCAACATTGCGAAAAGAGAACTTTTCTTCCCATCCAAACCACCAAATTTTTAAATACTGTGGTAAAAAAAATGCGTGTACTTTATTCAAGACCCGCACGTTAAGTTCTTACTTGGGCTTTAAGCCATCATGGGCTTTTCCAAAACAAAGGAAACGATGTCCACAGCTTGCATTTTCGAACTCACCACCGGAGATCAAATTGCTTTTGGCAAAAACTCAATTAACCCAAAACACAAAACTAAATAATAATTCAAGTACAATTTGGAAGAAGAAAGTTTTGTATCCAATGCAGAATTTGATTTTTTGCACATAGACGTTTTCTTTATAATGTACTAGGTACTCAATCATTAAATGATTGTGTATAAGTAACTGCAATACAATTTTTTTATGAGTAAAGCATGGACAATTTACCAAACAAATTAACCGAGTTTTGAAAAAAGTAAAAATAGACCGAAACCAATAGGAAATATGAAACGACAATTCGAGATGAGCAAATTTTTGTGAAACTAAGGAAAAATGGTTGATTTTAGAAAAATTAGGACTATGAAGTTTTGATTTAAAAAAATCGGTTGTTTCAATAAATCCTAATTTGGGATTTTTTTCTATTTTACGATAGTAATTTGTTTGACAGGAAACGCTGGCGGTCTAGGACAATCCCTACAACTTTTTTATTCACTATTTTTTGATGAAACTTATAAGATACCTTGACGATGTGTTGTCAAAATATAACTAGACACACTGTACTTAATGACATAAGTAACTCTAAGTTCGTGTATTCTAAAAATAATGTATTTACTTGCCAATATCCACGCCTGCATGATTGCATGAACAGTATTGATACAATTTTTTTTAAATATAATCATTTTTTTAATATAATCTGTTTTAAATTATTCTACAGGGTGTGAAAAGTATGATGCTCACGATTTAAATGGGCGATAGTGAAGCTCAAAACAAGTCAAAAAGATTATATGACATATGTGTCCAAACTTGATACATTTTTGTCTAAACGATGTCAAAGTTAGAACTTTAGAAGCAATTATTTCTGAAAAACAATCGAAAGCTTTCGTCTTAATCGCTTATCAGTAGATTCATTTGTTATTAAAATGAACTAAATTTAAAATGTCTCAATATACAAACAAAAAAAAAAATAAAATTAATTTTTCCCCCAGTTAAAAAGTTAAAACACAATTGGCAACAGAGCTACCTACAAGCCCTGTGCATAAAGTAAAGTCAGTTGTACATTGGGCTCCCCGTCCCGACCGCGATATTTTTGTTTGTTTTTAAATCGGGAAAATATGCCGATATATTTTAAATTTACGGCAACCGTAGTGCAAATGTGCCAAAGATTTTTGAAAACGGAATGTGTGCAACCGAGAAATCATATTCTTCAAGCAAAATAAAAAGTGCTGTTTTAAAACATAATAATTTGTGTTCTTAAAATGGATATTTAGCCCAATTATTTGGTTAGGACAACTATTTTTTAATTACAAATTAAAACCAAACAATAATTATTTAACGTTTTTTACTTAAATTTAATTTCAAATTAAATATTAAAATAAATTGCAAGAAATAATTTTTATTATTTGTATGTAAATGAACATTTCCTTAAAAAAAGTGTAAATATGCAAAAACTAGCAAAAAATGTTCGACGTTCGACTCGCTGCGATGAAACGGGCGCGGTGTTGCTAACTTTTTTAAACTTTGAAAGGCCATATTTCGAAAACAATTAACTTTTGACTTATATGTTCTGGGCTTCTGCGACTTGTTTTAAACTCCACTATAGCCCATTAAAATCATGAGCAGCATATTTTGTACACCCTGTATAATAGACTGTCAAAATGTATATTATTTTAGCTATTTTAGTGCAATTTTTGGCACTAATACTGAATTGGATTTTAACTTGTTTTAATAATATAAAATATTTTTAAGTGACCGTCACTTACAAAGAATATTTTTTAAAGGATTTAACAACTTCTAGATTAGAACATTTTTAAATATAAGTAAACATATATTATGATGTCAGAGTAATGACGTTTTTTTATTGTTACCTTATATCCCATTTTCTGATGATACTCCTGAATGGCACGGCACATTACTATCCCAAATTGCAGGGTGGCATTAACTGACTCTTTTCCAGTTGACGTTTTAATAAAATCGGATCCAGCCATCATTGCAACCAAAGATGCTTTATAAACCTAAAACCGGTAAATAATGCGATATAATTAGAGAGCACTCGAATTTAATCCTAAAGAAGGTTAGACATTTTTAATATATTAAGAACATGTTTACAGATATCAGCGTTGAGCAAAATTTGATTTTTTTATTAATTAATCATGATTATTTTGTTTTTTTTTTTAAATTCAACAATTTCTCTTTTTACAGTTAATTTGTCACAGTACATTATATTCCCTCACTTAAAATTACAAACTATTGGGATATTTTCCCTTCTTGATAACAATAACTTTCTGCCGAGGCGAGTCCCGAACGAGAAAATTTTTGTCTCGGCTTGTTTCCGCTCCGACCTATAAGAAGCTAATGTAACATATTTTTAAGGAGGATTTAGAATTACCCCTACAAAAACTTTAAAAATTTCAAGACCGATATGATCAGGCATTAACAACAAACCATTTTATAAGTTATATGTTGGACCCATCCAAGCAAAAATACAAGTTATCATCCGATAAAAAGAATATAGCCCTAGAAACCATTAATGAAATTTATGAAAACACAGGATTGCTACCGTTAGTAATCAAATTTAATGCCCGTTCCAGTCCGTTTAAAAATGTTATGTTCTCGCAAGAAGTGACAAAAAGCGTAAGGGCAATTGATTGGTGGCTATCACAAAAAGGCCAGCCTGAAATCAAAAAACAAGTGCCATTACTAAAACAATAGAGCATGTGCCACACAATAGTTCAAAAATTATCAACTAGAGGCGCATCAGTCAAAGTTTGGTATGTCTGTCCTTTTTCGATCAGCTGTTTCGGTATTTGTGGTTATGTGGTTAAAAACAAAGAAAGTAAATGATAAAATTAAGTAAGGTTATGTTTGAATACCAAACTAGAGATGAGCTTAGCAGCGACTTTCAAGTCACCGGTATGCCGGTGACAGCGACTTGAAAGTCGCTGTTAGATTAAATATGCGATTCAAGTCGTTGATATGCAAAGAATTTGAAAAAAGTGACTCATCTTAGATATCTGGTACCGGATAATGGTTGCAATTCGGTCATATATTAGGTAAGTTTTAAATATTTTAGAAATTAAGAAGCTGAAGATTCCTATAGTAAACAGTATAAGTTTTTATTCGTAAAGTCATTTTATTTAACAACGCAAAGGAATCACAATAACAAATAAACATAGGTAAACAAAAATACTAATTAACCTAAAATAAGAAAAACAAAATATTTCGTTATATTTCTTTTATACTAGCTTTTTCTTAAAAAATGTTGAGAAAATATTTTTTTTACTAACTAAACCGCAACAACTCACCGTTTCCCAGGGCCGGTATTGACGGCGACTATTAAAGTCACCGGTACAAATATATCACTCATCTCTATACCAAACATTGCCACTAGCGCACCCTGGATGTAAATGCTCTATTTCTTTGTGCAATTTTAAATTTTAACCTCAGCTTTAGTAGAAGAACTTTTAGTACTTTTGGACTAGTGCATTCTGACTTAAGAAACAAGCTGGGAGTAGAAAAAGATGGAAAATTAGTGTTTCTATTTAAATATTATAATGAAAATGCAATTTATATCTGTATTTATTTTGCAAAGAATGTAGATTAATAAGTTAATTTGTTTAAATTTCATTAAATTCTTCTAAATACCTGGTGTTTTTTTTTAAATCTTACTTTGATTTAAATCTCGATTTTAATTTAAAAAAATCGCCTAATTTAAATCATGATTTTAATCATAATTTAAATCAGTTGATTTAAATCAGGCCAACCCTGACAGATATTGTGTAAATTTCTATTTTACTTCTATTTGTTAATACGGGACTTGAGGATTTGAAGGGAACGAAAAGATCTCTGCAGGCAGCAGGTTCCACACTCTAGACAATAAAGTGGGTAGTTCGGGACCTTTCCAAATGAACCTTAAAATAATGCATCCTAGTAGCACTCCGTATTGATTTATGAAAACCTGCCAGGGGAGAAATTATATTCGCTAGTTTCTCGGAGTAGAAGCTGTAAAAATTCTTGTGAAAGTGGTTTCATTAATAAAGCGAACGGCTCCTCTTTGGATAAAATTAAAAATGCTAAAATTTGTGGAAGACGCCAATCTTCAGATACTGAAAAAATTAAGTAGGTTCTTTTAAATTTAAATTACAAAAATACAGAATTGGGGGAAAAAAAAAATTTCTGGTTAGAAAAAAGGAAATTTTCCTTTTTTGGGGGTTTTTTAAAAAAAATTAAATGATTTTTTTAGATATAATAAATGAAATAATAAAAGGAAAGTCGTTTAAATTGTGGCCAAGTGCAGAGTAATATGAAGTCAAAAAACGAAAATCTAAAAATATAAAAAAAAAGAAGTCAGAAATTTTATTATTTTTTATTTTACTTTATTAAAACGACATGTTAAATTATATACAGTGTATTTCTAATAGCGCTCTTTTTAATGACAGAAATATTTATACACCATGTCCCAAATTTGAGATATGACGTCATCCATTTTTTTTTTTTAAATCAGAAACCAAGTTTTTTTTTTTAACTATTTTTAAGCGTATATTAAGTTATACATAACTGCCCAATTTTAAATTTTTCTTCTGTGTCGTTTGCGAGAAAATAAATAACAACATTTTACTTAAAAAATAAACCATATTTAATTTACACTGATAATGTTTCTTCAATACGTGCTAAAAATTTGGGGCAGGGATATTTCTGACCCTCGCGAATCGATCCGTTATGTCCGAAATTCAGAAACCCAAAAAAAAAACCCAAACCTTTTTTATGACACCCTGTATATTTAAAGGTCACATTCGATAACATAAAATGTCAATGCGAATAAAAACGTTACTGTGAATTTTTGTGATATTTGCATCTTAAGCCGGGTACTTATTAGCGAGCTGTAAGTGTAACCGTTGCATGTTACAGTCAATTTGTAAAAATTTACCGTTGTCGTTGCCCGTTTCGCTGCCGTCCCCAAATCAGTGACATATAAAAATACAATGGGGACGGAAAATTTTTAAATGGTTGTATTAAACGCCGTAAGTCTAACTTGCGAACGGGAGCTGCAACAGAAGCGCGAACGAAACGTCAAGTTTATGATTTAACCTTTATTTTTACCAAAAATGACAGAGTATACGTGGGTGGCAAGCCTGCCGTGAATGCGGTACGCGTGCAATTCTCAGCGAGCCTACGCGTTGCGACGATAACCACGTACTGATTTTGTAACCGTAACTGTTGCACATTACTGTTACCATAAGGCATGTTGTGAACGTGGTTGGGGGGGGCCCGGGTGGGGTACCAAGTAATTCCAACAAAACCCGGAAAACCACTTCCACTAGAAGTCTAGTTATTTTGGGGTTATTTTTAAAAATACCAATAAGACTCTACGCATGCGTGTACAATTTTATTGCATAGGCGCCTTTGGGTGTCAGTATTCTAGTTCTTTTTGGAGGCCTGTAAGCAGAGCACGTGCGGCTTGTAGTAAGCCGACGATTTTCGGTTTTTGTCGCGAATCAAAGGGCGCTCGCCTTACGTTCGTGGACGTCCAGAGTGAATGTCGTTGCACGCTACAAACCTACTAGTATTTTATATTAACAAAAATACAATTAATAAAATCATGAGAGATATTAAAAATCAGTTGGAATAACTCTCGTATTTTGTTTTTAAAGAAAAAGTATATCACTTCTTTCTTTGAATATTTGACGAATCTACCATCTTTGTGGCGTTTATAATAATCAAGTAAAGAATCTATAAGTATGTATGCTGCACAAAGGAGTGACACTTTGTAATGCATTGTGGAGTTATAAACGAAAAAATGCAGATAGGCCGGTTTGGCATCACGTTATTATATACATATTTTTGTACATACTAAAACCTCCTTAGTTTATCTGTTCGGTTACAGTTACAGCTCGCTAAATAAGTAAGCTCGGTGAGAGCGCTCAGTAGACGTATCGACCCAAGACTGTGTCACGCGTACCCACTAGAACCTAGTTACTATATTTGTTCGGTTACAGTTACAGCTCGTTAATAGGTACGCTCAGTCAGGGCGTTTGGTGGGCGTAGCGAATGAAGACTATTTCACGCGTACACACCAAAACCTCGTTACTTTATCTGTTCAGTTAAAATTACAGCTCACAAATGTCATTTACGAAGCTGATATTAAAAAATATCATAAGACTTTTTTTGTCCGCAATGACATTTTACGTTATCAAGTGTGACCTGTAGTTATAATACAGGGTGTGTCATAAAGATTTTTTTTTGTAATTTTGAAATTTGGACATGCGGACTCGATTCGCGAGAAACGAAAATCCCTTACCCCAAATTTTAAGCATATATTGAAGAAACATTATCAATGTGAATAAAATATGGCTTATTTTTTACGTAAAATTTTATTATTTATTATCCTGCAAACGACAGAAAAAATTTGAAACTGGGCAGTTGTGTATAACTTGATATGCACTTTTAAAATACTCTTTTAAAAACTTGGTTTTAGATTTTAAAAATTATCGATAACGTGACATCCTAAATTTGGAATATATGGCATAAATATTTTTTTATATAAAGGAGCTACTTTTACTAATTAACGGGTCCTATCATTTAAAAAAAATAACTTGTTTTTGATTTATTGAATTTATTTCAAGTTAGAGACACGCACTGTATGTATTTTATAAACTTAAAAATGGTAGCTAGGGTAGATTTACCAAATTACAATGACGTATTAGTGGTGGTAGTTACTTACTTACAAACAGCTTTATTAGTTACGTACATATTTACAATATTTTCTTAGACTACATGTGTAAATATGCGCAAATAATTTCAAAAAAGCTTATAATATTTTTATTGGAATATAACTGGATCAATTAGCCCAGGATCACCTTTTTAAGTAATGGTTTTACTACAGGAATTGTAAGCTAACTGGTTATAATAGCCTTTTTAAAACAAATATTTAAAAAATATAAACATATTTAATTAATCAAATCAGGTCTACTTATTCTTTGGGTTTCGTCAAAAAGGATAAAAACACTGCGGTAGCTATTTATTCTGTGGTTTCGTTGTAAATCTCGGAATAATGCTTAAAAAAATAACAAAATACCATATCTATTTTTGTAACTTTTATTCGAGGAATTACCAGTGGTAAAAAATTAATGTGTCGTTTATACAGTGGCAACTTATATCTTAGGCAGAATGACGAATATTTTAAAGCTTCACTTTCTTTACAGTTTAAGTTCTTTATTTGGTACAATTATTAGCTATGTCATGTTATTCATAAAATGGGAATAGTGCAAAAATTGAGTCAATTTATTTTGTTATTAATTTCTCTACATAAAAACCAAATACTGTTACAAAACTAGTAATTGTAACCAAATACCCAAGAATGATTATTGTTCTACTTACGGTAATACCAATGCATGCCTTTATATAAAAACGTAACGTAAAACTGTAAAGCGTACCTAAATATTCTATCACGATTAATTTATCTTATTTTTTTTATTCCTTATTGTGCGAAATTCAAAAGAAATATATTCTTATTAACAAATTAAAACTAAATTTAATCATCACTTAAAATTTTTTATTTTTGAGGCAGACCAAGATTTGTATAAAGCCTTAGTACTATACAGGGTGTTACATAAATTTTGAGAATAAATTAAACAGTGGATTCCTAAGTAATTTTTTATTCATATGTAGTTTTGTTTTACGAATATAGTTACAGGGTGTTTAAAATGTTTTAGTGTAACTAATTCTGAACGCTAGAAGATAATGGAACGAAATTTTAGTCTGAGCTAATTTGATAGTACCCTAGTAACAGTAAAAAATGACTTAGTGTTTTGTTCAGTGGTGTAGGTACGTACAATTATTGCTGTGGATTAAAAAAATAGTAATTTGCTTGCTTTGTTTTAAACAAAACTGCCCTCTTAAGATGTCTTCATAACTCTCGTCATTTTTCTATAATTAGATCTATTGTAAATACCCATTTTTTCATTGCATACACAGGAAAATTTTAAAACATGAATAAAAATGTAAAAAAACATAAACATTTTCGGGTATATTTTGACTAATTTTTAAAAACTTTTCGCATGTACATATACGAAAACACTATACCATAGCGAAAAGCGAAACTAGCATAAGAATAGCAACAATAACAAATAAAAAAAATCTTATTGGTCAATTGCATGGATGATAATGATAACTCATTTTTAAGACAATACGGATCTACTTTATATTTCAATGCTTTTTATGTTGTTATTTTAAAACGAGTATAACACATTTATATAGTTACTTACATTATCTAGGGTTCCGAGTTCTCCAGTTGATAAAATTGATTTCATATGAGCGCTACCACAAGCCTCCTTCATTTGTTGAATTTCTCGGTAAAGTTCCTCCCACTGGCCAGTTAAAACTAGAGCTCTATCAATAACAATATCAATTTCTTTAGCTCCTTGTTCTACTGCAAAAGTAATTTCTTCAAGCCGTGTTTTTAAAGGTGTCTGACCACAAGGAAAACCAGTAGCAACTAAAAATGTATATTTTCATAATCGTATCCCATGCCACGATGGAAATTTCTGCAAAATAAAATTATCAGTTTTTATGACGTCAATATTGATGTACTTCTGAGTTTATTTCAAGATTTTTTTAGAAATAAAACAGCTATAGTCCTGGCTGTAAAAATACTAGGGGTTTTGGATATTTGGGCAGATAGAGTTTTGAGAACGATTCAAGAAACAATGATGTGGATTTCCTCCTGGCAGAAAAGTGTAACTTAAGGTTGTGAAAAATAGGAATGTAAATTTTTCCTAAAAAATCAGCATTTTTGTAATTTTCTCGTCTATAGCTTGACAAAGAATGACCGCAAAAACTGCCTGTTTCACAATTCATGGAGAGATGAGGACAAAACAAATTACTCGTCGCAAAAATAGCAGTGGTCCTAAGTTATTCTCACTGCGATATTTGTCTCGAATGGCTCTTGGAAAAATGAAATAATACATCTCATTCCTGAGAAGGATATAAAACAACCTCCATGGCACACGTCTAATAGGAAATAAATGTATATGATAATCAACCACCCTTTTCTAAGGGTGAAACCACCCTTATCAATAGGACAAATTGAATAAAATGCTAGCTTTTTCAAAAAGTCTTAGCTTTATATATTTTTGATCCAAGTATATAAAGTAGGTGTACCTAAATTTTTCGGGTTCACTTTTAACCAAAACCACCCCTGCAAGGGGGTATATTTTCTAAATGTGGAAAATCATATACAACTTAAAATTGTAAAAAAATTATTTAGATGTTTTGAGATATCTCACATATGATTTTAACAGAACACATAATATCTGTACATTTTTTCTATAATTTTTGAAGTCGTCTTTGATTTTTATCATAATAGGATAAATTTACCCTCTTGCAGGGGTAGCTTGATGAGAAATGGGCTCAAAATATCTAAGATTCGTTTTATACCCTTAGATACAAAATAAGAAGCTAAAACTTTTTTTAACAACTAACTAATGTAATTTTTCTTATAATAAGACTGGCTCATCACAAGGGTGACTGCATCCTTAATTTTATGGGTTTGCTTCTGATCAAAACTGATTCTAAACGTTGGTTTTATATTCAAATTATATTTGAGATATCCTAAAACATTTAAATTTTAAAATATAATATGCATATGATTTTCTACATTGTACAGGGGGTTTGGTTAAAAGTGAACTCCTTTTGGTTAAAAGTAAACTCAAAAAATCTAGGTACACCTGCTTTATATACTTGGATAAAAAAATAAAAGCTATGACTTTTTTTAAGGGTAGCATTTCATTTTATTTTTCCTACTGATAAGGGTGGTTTTGCCATTAGAAAAGGGTGGATAATTATCAATATACATTTATTTCTTATTAGAATTGTCCTAAACATACAATTTTTTGCAATTTCTAAAGCAGCATATGATTTTATTTATTTAGGGAATGATTACACCCCCATATAGTCCATGGGGGTTGGTTTACAACCTTCTCAGGAATGGAAATTTATTATTTTATTTTTCCAAGATCCATTCGAAACAAAAATCGCAGTGAGAATAACTTTTAATACCACTGCTATGTACGCAATTCTTCAGATTTGGCGACTTTAAACCCTAAATAGAACCTCTTTTTTTTTAATTTGCAAAAAAAAAACAAAAATCAATGCGAGTAATTTAGTATAAAATACATACTTGTATGTCTTTTTCTCAACTCTCTGTGAATTGTGAAAAAACAGGCAGTTTTTCAGCGATTTTTGTGGTCACTTTTTGGATTGTAGAAGAAAACTTTATAGAACAAAGAAGGTTCGTAATTAAATTTTACGTAAGATAGGAAGGGTTAAGAAATATTAAAAATAATTGTTGTTGCTGTTCTTTAGCAATAAATAACAAAAATTGAGAAAAAACGACCTTATTTCTCGATTTTATTGGACCCTTTTGTTAACACCTACGCCCTTCATATTCATAAAAGAAAAACTTTTAAATTTTGTCTAAATATTTTATTGAAAATTTTCTACTTTCCGGGTAAATAGTAGTCCAAATAAAGTGCTGATATTTTTCTGTGTACTGGAGTACTCAGCTTTCAAATTGCGTCTGAATTTTTAAAATCGGTTAATTAAGGAAAGATTTTTTAAAACATTGTTTATTTATTTTGCTTATAAACAAATTGAATAACTTTGAGACTTTTTTAAATTTTAAAATTCCTAGGATGAAAATACTTGGAAAGACGCTTCTTTTGAGACCATAAACGTTGCATTTGATTGCTTAGCTTCTAAGAAATAACCGGTCAAATTTTAGTGCTGTTCAGGACAGTTTAATAATAAATAGGGTGTCCATTTTTGCACCAATGCCTTCATTTTAGTACTTTTTTCTAAATTACTTCGTAAATAAAATCATAGAAAAATGTTCAAAAACCATTAAATTTATAAAAAGCTGTGGTGAGGGTAGCCTCGCGCGCTCCCTGAGAAAACTGATTTCAAAAGTTCAAATTAGCAACGCGCTTAAGAATTATCGATATCTATTTTTCAATCGTTGTTCCGTAAGCTAAAAACTTCAAATATTGCACAAAGAAATCTTAATCGGGCACACCATTTGTTATAAACAAAGGTCACCACGTAACACTCTATAAATATTTATAATTTACCCCAGATAATAAAAATTGTGATTCCAAATTACATTGGTTTGTGTATTTTTAATAGCTAAATATGAATCTGTTATAAATAATGCTAAAATTGTTTAAACACATTTTTTTAAATAAATAAAAATTTTATGGAGTCCCACAGCCTGACTATGATATAAAGAAAGTTTATGTGTATTATATAAAAACTGTTAATATTTTTACCATAAAAAATAAACGGAAATTAAAAAAAATAATAATTTCAATAAAAAATATTCCTTTTATATACATAAAATGTAGGTTTGTATGTTTGCTTTGTATTTAATAAATT
Organism: Listronotus oregonensis; assembly: GCA_019359885.1. Taxonomy (NCBI): domain Eukaryota; kingdom Metazoa; phylum Arthropoda; class Insecta; order Coleoptera; family Curculionidae; genus Listronotus; species Listronotus oregonensis. Next base: position 35,155 of record JAHBCN010003301.1, on the reverse strand, counting down.
GTATGAATAATTGAATTTTCTCTTTGCGATTTTTGGAGTTTTTTAGGTTACGGGACCCCGACTTAAAAAAAATGATCGAAATTGGTATATTAGAATTTGAGTTTTCGATATTTATTAAGGGCGTGGCTAATTTCAAAAAATTACTTTTTTAGAGCGCGCGAGGATATTCCCACTACCGCTTTTCATGAATTTAATGGTTTGTAACATTTGCATCATTTTTGGTTTAAAAGAAGCGTCTTTCCGAGTACTTTTATTCTACAAATTCGGAGTTATTTAATTTGTATATAAGCAAAATAAATAAATATTTTTAAAAAAATCCCTAGCCTCACCGAACTAGCCGATTTTAAAAATTCCATGCGATTTGAAAGCTTGAGTGCTCTAGTATGTATAAAAGAATCAGCGCTTCATTTGGATGATTTTACGGAATGTGACGAAATGTGAATTAACAAATTATTGTGCAAAAACTACTCGATCGATTGGCCCAAAATCATTTATGGTATTTTAACACTAATATTCCTAATAACTCCAAACCTAAATATGAAGAGTCGTTATAGCGATCGGAAAAGACTTAGGTAAGATTTTGGCGGCTGCTGTGTTGATGGTTGTAATGTGTTGTCATTTAACGTCATTCTCGAAAGTAACGCCCACAAGGTTAAATGATTTTCTGTCCGGCAGAACTTTGCCGCCTTCTAAGGGATGACAATTAGATTATTTTTTTCGCGACAGTGAACATGATTGTGTTCTTTAAGACATTAAGCTGAACCAAATTTTTGGTGCCCCAATTCAGTATTAATTAAAGGTCCTGTAAACGAGACATCTACTTTACCCTTTGCATAAGTCGTAGGGATTGGCTTGACAAAATTAATATTAAAGTGGAGAGTACTATTGTCAGCAAAACTATAAATGGGGTAAATCAAAAGAGAAAATCGCTAATACGAAGAAAAGTGCCTCGATTAAAAAGAAGACTGGAAAGAAGGAGGGTTGTTAAGGAGCGCAGCATGGCACACCTGGTCTCAAGGAGGTAAGTAACACGCAGCATCGCCATTCGGGATGTCCGTTCGTATTTTTGAATGTAACACGCGGGTTGGCCACATGGAGGTAAGTTACACCCGGCATCGCCATTTCGAAACCTAACTACGTAATTTATTTATGAAAACAAATAAAAACATTTTTTAACTGACTTTAAAAAAGCAGAAGGTTCTCAATTCGCTCTCATGTATTTTTTGTGTGTTTATCGATTACTCCGTGGTCAGAGGTCAATATTTCTGAATCTTTTTTGTTCAACTCAGGAGCTAACCAAGGTGGTTTCATTAAAATCTTGTTCAGAAATTTATCCCCTAAGGGGGTAAATAAGGAGAATGGTCTTATCTATTAAACGGTTTTAGTTAAGAATATATAATTTCTACTCTTATTTATAGTGCCTTTCAACAAATAAAGATTTTTTTTTATCGGCAAATTAGTGATGAGGGCTATAATACCTTATTCTTAAGGCTTAAGCATAAACATATTTTCTATTATTGCTACTCCTTCTTAATCTTTAACTTGCAACGCAAGAAATTATTTTTTTCAATAAAACAGAAATATTTTACACTATTTTACTTTTTTTGCCATCGTAGTCTTAAAATACACCTTACATAAGAGGGCTAACGTAAGAAAGTATAAAATAGTGTACTATTTTCTGCACAACAAACAGACCTAATATTAAACAATAAAATAAAATATGCTACCTTTGTAAAATCACGAAGACGAATCACTGCATTTTGGATGTGTTCGCGGTAAAAGAGTCTAGTGCTAAGTACCACTTGATATCGCCAGTAAATAGCCATCCCGCGTGTTACATTTAAAAATACGACCGGCCTCCCGAATGGCGATGCCGCGTGTTACTTACCTCCATGCCACCTGGTCAAAAGCCTCTGATAAATTAAGGGTAATGATCTGAGATTTCCAAAGACCTCGTGAATCAAATAAAAGATCTGCGGTGGATCTTTTGTAATGTAATCCGTGCGGTCTGCCATGAATGAGTTTGTGTTTTTGACCTTGGGCAGACCACCAAGGTATAAAGCTTAAGTAGTATTGTACCATGGGTATTTGTAAAGTAATAATTAACACAGGATTTAAAAATTTAAAGATGTAAGAGGGAAAGGGAAAATCTCTGCAGGCAGCATGTTCCACAGTCTAGACACTCTAGAAATGAAGGAACGAACAAAGTGGAAAGTTTGCGGCCTCTCCAATGGGCTGTAAAGGCATGCGTAAGAGTGGCACTCCGTGTTATTTAATTAGGAGCTGCTAAAGGAGAAACTATGGTGGAATTCTAGAAGCAGAATCTGTGGAAAAACCGACAGATCCCCTACAGCTCGTCGGTAAGCAAGAGAAGAAAGCTCTCCTGTAACACTGGGATAACTAATCATTTCCGAAACAAAGAAGTATTTTAAAAAGGGTCTGATTTAGGATATACAGTATGTTCGGCGATGTGGTAGACAAGAAGGAGAAACGGACCAAAAATTTAAGTATTCGAGAAAAAGTAATTCTTTTTAAAAAAATCAACTTGCTAAAAAAAATGACTGCCGATGCAAAAAAACACAAAATTGTATACAGGGTGTTTAAAAAGTTAAAATTTATTTTTTTTTCTAAAGTTTTTAGCAAAATGCTAATTAAGAAAATTGTTTCAAATCATCACATTGTTTAAGATATTGGCTTTGAATAAGTTTGGACAGCAATTTGCATTTGCATTTCACTGAAAGTTTTGTTAGATGTACAGAGTGGCCCATTTATAAAGGGCCCATAACTATTCTCAGAAACTTTAAGTTATACGAGAAAAAGTTTTTTTAAAACTTGTTTGCTGTAAAAATATCTCTAGGTTTATGATATTTTTAGGTTAGTTGCATTTCTATATACAGGGTGCCGACACAAAGTTATAGTTTCATTAAAAATAAATTATTACATTCTTGGATAGTCCTTTCAAAGTCAAATTGAACGATATATCTGACTATGGTTTCTATAATGCACCGTTTCGAACTCATTATAGATAATCTTCAGAATGGATCCATTATATAACTGATATCACGATGCTGGTACACTTTAAAAAAAAAGTTTTGCGTTTTTTTATGCAATATTGTTTTTGATCATTCAATGTTTTAATTTAAAATTTTGTAAAAAAAACTACGCACTGGTGGCTTTTCAACTCTGCAGAAAAATGCCGTTCTCATAGAATAGATAATCCGAAAGAGTCTAGTTAGAATAGGTACAAGTTCAGGAGCACTTTTTTTTAAAGACGAAAGTTTTGCTGATATTTTCGACAAATAAAAAATAACCATTCGAGCAAAGCACTTAACTTTTGATCCGATTATTAAAACAATAAACTCTGAGTCGATTTGACTATATTGGTTTGTTGTTTTGATAATTATTGAATATTTGCAAAAAACCGTTCATGTTGTGGAAACAAAACTTTGTATTCTCTCGTCTTTTGGGTAAAACTTTAGAATCAAAAAATTTAAGCAAAAAATCGCGGAATTTTCATGCTGTTTCCCAAGTGACGATACTCAGTGACAATGTATTTTTAATTTTACTCGTTAATACTTATTAGTATCTGAATATTTTAAACATTTTAGCACAAATATGATTATAATTTACCTGATGCAACATTTATTTTATCATAAAATCCAAGCTTCTTTAAAGTCTGAACTGCATCTTTTACTTTTGAAGGATAAACACATACTGCTGCCGTTCTTACAGGACAATTGTCATCATATTTAAAACCCAGTTTGACTAGTAAATCTTCTGCAATTGGTTTGGTGGCCTAAAAATGTTTATTCACTTATGTTTTTAATCAATATATTAAGCACTATACAAGATGAGTATTGTGACATTTATTTTGTAATGAAAAATGCAGCCGAGTACACGTTAAAACTGACACTTTTTTATTTACTTATAAATCACAATTGGCCAACGAGTTTAACAAAAAGCTTATTTTACTGGAATAGTCCTTACAAAAAGCACTAGCAAAAACTATTTATAAAAAAAGCAAACATTTTATAGTATAATTCCAATATAATGTGTTCTAAAAATAAATGGAGTTAGGGTTGCTGTCGACAGTTTATGTGTTTATCACTGCATCTTGGCATCCTAGTAGGAAACCTTCGGCCTCAGACTTGGGCTCAGCAGATTTCAAAACCCAAACAAGAGATTGCGAGTTGATCTACAGCAGTGTCCGCGAAGCGACACAAATACGGGAAGCAGCGATATATAAAATAGCAAAGGACTGCAAAGTGACATCAATACATCGAATTAGGTTAAGAGGAACCTTAAATATCTTTTAACAGATGCAACAGTAATTCACGCCAATTTAGGTTGCGGTTGTATTGCATTGAGTCTTGTGTGATGCACCTATCGACTAATAATTTTTTTGCAACCACTGATTCCTCTTTTTTTCCCTCGTTGCTCCCTTATATCAGAGAGTATAGAATCTACTGCACTCAACGTTCTAGAATATAAGATTCTAGTGAAAGCCTTGTAGCAAGTATTGAGGCATCACAGGGAAAAAAAGTATTGAGGCAAGTGATCGGTCTATAGTTTTTGGGTTGTTTTTAATCTCCCCTTTTTGGTATCAATATGGTTCGCCTTTCTACAAACCACTCAGGAACTGGAGTGTCCCCGTTAAGCCAATAAACAAAAACTCTAGCTAAATGCGGATGTGTACTGGGGAATATCTTCCACCAGTGGTTGTGGAACTACCATTCAGGTGCAGAATAGTTTCTTACACCATCTAGGGCACTTTTTACCTCCTTTGCTTACCCGCACAATTTAGAGTAGGAATATCCCGTCGTAATGCTTTGAGACCTCATATACATCTTTCCAGAAGTGTTTCAGGATATTTGCTGGTGCGGATTTCCAATTGTGGGTGTTAATTCTGCAATAAAGCTAGGTTTTGTCATGAATTTATTTGTGTCTCTTATCCCTCTAGCCTTTTTCTTTAGGCTGTTATTAATAACATCCAAGGATTGTATGCGGTCTAGGCAACACTGATCAGAAGCGTTATTCTGTTAAGCGTAAGGTGTTTTTGACGTAGCTTTGTATACGTGATGAATGAGTTGCTTCGCAGCTTCATAAACAGCGTTGTTAAGTGGCAATATATCCTTATGTTCTGAAAGTCTTTCTCGAAGTGTGTTGTCTGCTTGTGCAATATTCTAAAATTTTTTGTAAGACATGATGTTGATGTTTACAAGTTCCTCTATTAATTTATCATCGGCATTCCTAGGGGCAATCTCGTTAACCATATCTTCCGCAGGAAGGTTTTTTTTCCGGAACCTGGATAGGGTCCATGTTTTGAGCTGACTCCTGGTGGTTTGGAATTTTGACATATCCACAGCTACATAGTCTCCCAAATGTTGTTGGAAAAGATGACCTAATTCAGGGTGTTTAGCACATCATGTGGCGTTCATGCGTGCCACGTAGCCCCTAATGGTGGGTTCGCTGAGGGTATATGCATCCATCAGATCGTCCCTACGTTCGTCTGCCCATGAAGGTGAAGAGTCCATGTCCATTACTAAGGTCGTTTAAGGGCTTCCGTCCAGTTGCTCCTTCAACCTGCCCTGCACGCCTATCTGAACGAGGTGGATTGTTGGGAGCTTGCTTATTATTGTTTTTAGGGATAATGCGAGATCTCCGCAACCCCGCGGGATGTCAGCCCACAGTGTCTCGACGGTTGCCGGTGTAACATAGGCTATCGGACCGATTTAAGGCCTCGCGTAGGTTGTCGTTGGTACCCGAAACCCCTTCTAGCTCGCTGGCATTACCGTCTTGCTTGGATTGTTCGTGTTCGGTAGCAATGCTAGACATTGTCCTGGAGGCCGAACACTTTATTACTTTACAATTATTTTTATACGTCTGCTAACAAAAAGGCACTATGTCTCGGTCGTTTTTAGTCACAAGTAGAAAACTATTAATTTTCTTAGTTGTAAGGAATATCAGTAACATGTTCTTTGTTGAATAAATATTGTGAACTTAGTGGGTTAAAACTTTTTATATAAACATAAAATACTGCAATAGCTTTTAATGCCGAAATACTTTAACTTTTCCTTTTATACCACCTTGATGAGGTATGCATGTTCTATCTCCGATTTAAAATCGGCCTTAGTTTTCATTTGACTGTTTTGGAAGATTTCCGAGTTTACACAATGAGATAGGAATAATTTACTGCATTAGCAATGCTTACTATAGGAAAAACATTCGTAAATAGCAACATAAACTGTAGTGGATTTATTATCAAAAATTGTAAAACAAAAAAGAAAGAAATGACATATAAGCATATATGACAATAGAACAACTTGTAAAAAAGTAAATAAAACTAAAATTTAGTTTACTTTCCTACAGTCAATGTTCTAAGCAGTAAATTTCCAGCGACCAGCAAGTAAAGGTTCGAAGAAGATGACTGCGATGCCAGCGAAACGTCAGCTAAGCCTCTCTATCAAGACTGCCCTTACAGTACACCCATTACCTAAGATATTTTACACTTCTTATATGGCCGTAGTTTATTTTTCGAATTAATTAAATTTTAACTATTTCAGTTAGGATTTGATCTTTTATGAAAATTCCAGCAAGGATTTTCTCCACCAAAGATACCATGTCCATTAAGTTTTTTTAGGGTCCAAATGAATGAGTGAAGGAGTTATGTCCGAATCCCGAAGTTCTGGGAACTCTAAATCCATCACTAATTTACTAAACGTCCCATGCCTCCCTAACTGGTTTTTTAGTTGTGGCAGCTGCACACACTGCTACAGTTTATAATGTAAAGTTACAAAATTACTACAAAATTCGTGATTTCCTGTGTAGTGTTTTGGAAAAGAGTTAGGGAAATCAAGTCATTTACTCTGTGCATGTTGTTTTTTTATATTGAAGACATCAACCTGCCCGATACTTTATTTAAAAAAAAAAAGAAACAAAGTATTTTTAATTTTAAAAGGATACTAAAATCAACACTATTTTAATTAAATGTTTGCTTTAATACCACTGAGAACATCCGACCTCCATTGTACAAGCCGAAAATAAAACTTTTAGTATTAGAAAAATATTAATAGATGCATGAAGGTCAATATTTACAATAATTATTTTTGAAGTCTCATTTGTAAGAATAGTTACCTTAAAAAAATATGTGAACTTGATTATATCTAAAATTACTTCATTAAACTTGCAGAAAGCCTTAAAAATTATAATAATTTCCTAAATTTCTTAAAAACGTGCTAATTGATTTTGATGTTTTTGGTAGAAAGTTACACCACCAGATCATGTATATAAAAAAACTTAGAACGTGTTGAAGAGCACCATGCCCAAAACAACCATAAAGGAACAACATTAAATGTATTATTAAATTATGACAAACCTATTATTAAAGGCAAAATCGTAATGAAGGTACAGAACCCTGATTGGGACAGCCCGTCCAGTTATTTCGTTAAAACGTTAGATCTGCTGGAGGTCGATTTATGTAATTCTTTAACATTAGTAAGATCTTCGATTGGATTAATTTTATTTAATACCTTAAAGCACAACCTTGAGACATTGCTATTAGTGTCATCACCAGCTAAGGTGGTTAAATCAATGAAAGTAACAGCCTTTAAAGTCCATGCCGCTCGATACTCATCTTTTAATTCACGGAGAGTTGTTATTTTAGTGGCTAGGTCATTGACTGCTGTAAGGTTTATATTTACACTGTTTAACCATCCTAGATCTGAAAAAAAAAACAACTTTTAAACTATATTTAAAAAACTAAAAACATGAATAAAATATACTAAAAATTATGTTGGTATATTATGTAGGTTAAAGGCAAATTGCAGGTGTTCAATATAAAGCAGAGTCTTTTCATCTAAGTTCATCAGTCGTTTGGAGTTTGTCAAGGTATTTTTGTGTGTGTTATTGAGCATCCAAATAGCTAACCTAAACTATTTGGATGCTTTCTAAAGGTGGGGTGTCTACACAATAGATATTTGTCAGGCAATTTATTTTTGGCTGGGTTTACCACGGAGGGTTGTCATTTAAATTTAATTGCGTCCAGAAATCAACGAATTATTCTGGAATGTATCATACTTTGTTGTTTTATATTCAGAACTGTTTATTATTCGTAAGAATTATTAGTACTTCTCAGTTTAATTGCTACTTTCTGAACCACCACAATGTTACTTAGGTGTAAATATGTGTGCTTTTTTGTCCTTGACTTTGTCATACCTTGCTACAGTTTTGCTGGACGAAGTTAGAAAGCTTCGCGATCTGCGAAACGTATTCGGCATAATTTATCATATAAAGTATATAGTAATAGAAAAAATATTGTCAATACATTTAGAATTTTTTGTGGTAATTTTTATGAACTAAAGATCAGTAATTTTAAATACCAGTTTTGTAAAGTAAGGCAGGATTTGATTTTTTTTTCATTTAGCAACACTGCTACGAATGCAAACTTTTATAAATAATGACTGCGGTTTCTGTTTAACCCGTGAAGTCACGCGATAAAAAGCTACATAGCTTTTTGTGGAAGGGCGGTTGGCGGCGCCGTATCGACTGATTTTTCAACCCTCGAGGATTAAGGAGGGACTGACGACCAATCGATGGCCTTTTCCCGGTAAGCGCTGTGAGGGAAGATTCCAAAAATTTTTGTTTCTTTTCCGTTTTCGCACGAAGTGGTTTCAAAAGGGAAAGTATACGAGCGATGGGGAAAATAGATGACAGAAAAAAAGGGTTTAAAACCCGTACAGTCCTTGGTCACCGTTGATCGAAAAAAAAATTTTAAAACGTTTAATTTTAAAAAATTAGAATTTTTGGGGGCTAAGAGGGGCTATCCAAAGTTTCCCGACGACCCCGGGGAAAACTCTGTTAAAAGGGATAGTGGGATCGTTTTCCGCCGCGACGGGGGCCAAAAACTGAGAAAGCAAACAAAGCAACAATGACTGACAATAATATTTGGGGCCAGCAAAAAAAGTTTATGACCGATTCAAATTTTTCTTTTGGATTCCATATTTAACCGATTTTTAAGGAAAATTAATAAAGTATAAAATTTTATATAGTTATGCCTTATGTTCCTTTTTTTTCTTTGTAAAAAAACCTACTAAACTAAATTTTATAATAAAATTGCCATATAATAAAAAAAATATTAATACTACTAAAAGGGGCCAAAAAACTTTCGAAGAATATTTAAAAGATTGGGCTTAATGAAACCTCTACAAGTCCCCATGAAATCAGTGCCATTATCAACACCCAGAATTATTTGAAACTTTATAGAAGAAATAAAACAATCCACCTAGGGCTCAGAGCAAGAATAATTTTTTTTTATATATGGAATTTTGAATTTCCCTTTTTCCGGCCGAATAACTAAATTCCAAAAAATTTAAAAAAATAATGCGTTTATTTTAAACCCTTAAATACATAATAAAATATAAAAAAAAAAACATTTGTTATATCTTTAATTCAACTGAAACGAGATTTTTTCCCCTTTTTTATTTCCTTTAAAAAATTATACGTATTTTTTTTGTTAATAAGAAACTTTTAAATTTAAAAGTGTTTTTATTCTTTTTTTTAAAAGTTATTAAATACCTGAAAATTCTTTTTTTTGTACTATTTTTTTAAAAAAAAATTTATATTCAACCTACCTGTTGAAGAACAACTGCTCCATCTTGTGACATCTTTTAGAACTAAATTTTACATTAAATCCACGCCCCTTTTTGAGACGGCGGTAATTACAGGACCATGCGTTGGATCCAACAGCTAGCACCTGTTTATTTGACTGGCGGAATAATCAAAACGCTTTGGAACAATTTAGAGCATCAATTAATAAAAAAACCCCTTTTGGGAAGCCCTCAAGAACAGCCCCGTTTTGATATATATTTTTTTAATAATTTTGTTTTTTATTATTCAAAATCAGAAACCCTTTTTGAAGGGGGCAAAAAAAAATTTTTTTAAAAATATTTATGATTATTATGATATTTAAATGGAACTTTTTTTTTAAATCCTTAATTTTTTTTAAAAAATAATTTTCCATTTTTTACAAAAACTTTTTTTTAGAGAAATATTCCCAAATTTTCTTATTTTTCATATTTTGAAAATCTGAACTTCTTTTTAAAGCAGAAGTTTTACTCAATTTCGGACTGAATAATTGCTTTCACCTTGGGGGCGGTTGCTAAACCATCTCGGGGGTGGAATTTTTTTTGAGCACAGGAATCGATAAAAAATTATTTCTAAGCAAAAAATGTTATGTTTTTTTTTTAAAATGCATACTTTTCGAGTTATTCGCGATCGACAGTCGGAGTTTTTTGACGATAAAATCAACGTTTTTAATCGGTTTTTTGCAAATAACTCGATAAGTATGCATCATATTAAAAAAAAACTGTAAATAACAAAATTTTAGCTTTTAAAAAACCGAATAAAATGTTTTTTTGTAATTGCTATGGGACCAATACAAACCAAGTTGTGGTTTGTTAAAGGTTAGTGTTCATCAAACAAAATTTCAAATTTCAAAGGAAAATAACGGAAAATCGATCGAATCGAATTTTTCGAGGAAAACTAATAATATTTTTTTGAAGGATTTGCAATGACCTTTTATTTATTTAAAAAAAGGTATGTATCATAAAAATTGAATGAGTTATGATTAAAATAAGATTAGACCAAATTTTTTTAAGTAAAAAAAATCTTCGAAAACAACCCCCTAATTACTACTCTAATTAAAATGAGTATTAGCCTTTTTTTTAATTCTCTTTATCTATCTATCAGAAATACATTCTAAAATTTTAACCGATTTAAATTGCTTAATTTTAAAAAAGGCGCTGCAAGTGAAAATCAAATTTCAGAATTTTAATAAAAAATTACCTTTTTTCAAAATAACTCAAAAAATAAGGGAGATACGTAAAAATTACTAAGGTATCAAATTGTAGCTTTTTGAATTACAAACATTTTGTTTTTTTTTAATATACTGTATGACGAAAATTTAGTGAAATATAATCGTTTAAAAGCGTGTGTATAGACGATAACTACCTTGTTTTAGCCCTTGAAACCCACCCCTTTAAAAAAGTAAGGATTATAAACAGTTTTAATATACAGGACCTTAAAGCACTTAAAAAAAAACCAACAGAATGATTTTTTAAAAAACTTTTTTTAACAAAAACTGAAGGTTATGCTTAAGAAAACAATTTTTTGGAGCAGTCTAAAAGCCCACATCGGAGCATTACGATCTACTCATATGACACACTAGATTTTTCAATACATTTTTTAACGCAATTGTACGTATTTTTTAATTTTTTCCATTAAATATAAGTTTTATCATTAATCCATAATAGGGGTTGCTTTTAAGGGTTAAAATACTTCAACTGATATTTCAAAGATTAAACATTCATTATTTAACTTATTTGAGCCAAATTTCACTTGATATAATTTGAAAGTGGACTAAGTTTTAAAGGTTTTTGTAATAAGGGGTAATTTTCACCCCTAAAAAATAAAAAGCAACCTTCAGCAGAATGGAGATTATGCTAAAAGCATGAGCATTAGTTAAGCTTCATCCCAAATGTTCATGCAAAATTTTGTAGGATATATATATTTTTTAAAAATTAAATCATATTGAGGGTTGATTTTTAAGGGCTGAAAAATTTAAAATAATGTTTCAAAGAAACTATACTACTTTTTCAAATTTTACTGAACTTAAGCTTTAATGTATAGTTTTATAGGTTTTAGCAATAAAGGGTAGTTTTTTATTTTTTTAAAATGTTACAGCGATTTGAAAAAAATGTGTTATTTAAATATCGTAAATATTGTTTAAACAATATAAATATTTGTTTGCCCACTCCAAAAGGTTTTTGATTTTAAATAATATAGAAAAACAAAATTATTAAAAAAAAAATAAAAATCGGAGCTGTTCTTGAGGACTTCCAACTAAAATGCTTTATTGACGCTACTATCTATATAATTTTACTTTTGATTCTTAAAATACATATTATTTCCGCAAAAATCTTCGACTCACTTTAACTATACAAGGTATACATTCTATATGGGGTAAATGAATTATAAACGTGGAAGGTTTTTTGACAAAAGATATACGTTGTGTGGTAGAAAACTTAACGGATTCTTAATTACAATAGTTTTCAATGCTAACTAAATTATTTCAATAGTAATTCTGCAAGTGTTAAATTGTATGCAATCAGTCATAAGTCTAATAACTTTAACGATCATTCTTTACAAAATTAAATAAAGAATAAACTAAAACACAATAGGAAGAGTATATTTTATTATGAATCTAGATACAGTTAAACAAGTTAACAAAGGAAATCGTAATTATTAACTTTTCAGAACAGCAGTAGTACAAGTGTGAATGAATTATTTAAAACCCATCACGATCCAATGAACCTAGTAACCAAAAAAATTGAGAAGAAATCATTTTTCTCAACTAAAAAATAAAACTTATAACAAAAAGCCCAGCGCAAAGGACAGTTAAGTTATAAAAGAATATTTAACTTCATCAGAAGTTATTGCTGGTGATCCACATAATGACCATAACAAACATATTTAACCATACATAAAATAACTTTTATATGTATATTGTATGGTGGCATTTTTTTTTCAATTTTTACCAAGTTGTTAACGTTTTTATTTTGTTTTATCTGTCATGAAATTCGTCTAATGTTTACGTTTTCCTATGTACAGGGTGTACAACTAAGAAAGGAGGCCGGCTGTATCTCAGAAAATATTTATCGCACAGCGTTGGGGAAAAATATTGTTTGTAAAGCGGTCAAGAAAAATAGCTGGAAATTATTTTCAAGTTTCGAAATGGCCTAGGGGCGTAACTGCAACTTGAATCTAAAAAGTGATTTCTGTGAATTTTGCTAAATTAACCTAACAAAAAATACCTGATCTTTAAAGTCGAGGTTAATCTGACCCTTTTTTGTTTAACAATTTTTGCTATATCTCTAAAAATAAAGTGGTGGGGGGTATTCAAAGGTTCCGTCAAACACACCCTGTATTTTCGAAACGCCTGAGCCGATTTGAACAAACTTGGGCTAGTTGAAAAGAGCTATTCTTGGGCTATAAATCTTAAAATATTTAAAGTTTTGTTAGTTTTACACGTCGCTGCCAGAGGGCTTTTTTCGACATTCCGACAGAAATTGTTAATTTTCTCAAAAATATTAGATGCATTGGTATAATTCTTTTAAATAAAAAGTAGCTAAATAATGCCTAAACAAGCTCGCGAAAACCGCATCTCGATATCTTATTCCTTACCTAATATTTAGACCAAGGGAAATTTTATATGGCAATATCTCAAAAACTATAAAAGCTACAAGAAATTTTATAATTCATAAATTGTGTATTATTACAAAACCTCTAATTTAGGTTAAATAATTTTTTTATCTAAATGGTATACCTTGAAAAAATCCTGGAAATTCAATTTTTTTATTATAACTCGTAATTTAGACCAAAAGATTTTATAACCTAAATTAAAGGTTTTATAAAAATACATAATTTACGTCATGTAATATTTCTTGTAGCTTTTATAGTTTTTGAGATATTGACGAATAAAATTTTCTTTCGTCTAAATTTTAGGTAAGGAACAAGATATCGAGATACGGTTTTCGCAAGATTGTTTAGGCTATTTTTTCATAAAGAAAACATTATACCAATGCATTTAATTTTTTTGAGAAAAAAATTTCTGTCAGAATGTCGAAAAATGCCCTCTAGCGACGACGTGTGAAACTAACAAAACTTTAAATATTTTAAGATTTATAGCCCAAGAGTAGCTCTTTTCAACTAGCCCAAGTTTGTTAAAATCGTCTCAGCCGTTTCGAAGATACAGGGTGTGTTTTACGGAAACCTTTAAATACCCCCACCACTTTATTTTAAACAAAAAAAAGGTCAGATTATCCTCGACTTTAAAGATCAGGTATTTTTTTGTTAGGTTAATATAACAAAATTCACAGAAACATCACCTTTTTAGATTCAAGATTGCAGTTACGCCCCCTAGCGGCCATTTCAGAAACTTGAAAATAATTTCCAGCTATTTCTCTTGACCACTTTTACAAACAATATTTTTGCCCCAACGCTGTGCGATAAATAGCCGGCCTCCTTTCTTACAATTAGTTGAACACCCTGTACATATATTAACAGTATTTAGATGTATGATAATATAGAGTCTGCCATTATTGTGTTTTGATTTATTTCTCCTTTATTTAATTTTGTAAAGAAAGATCGTAAAAGTTATAAGTCTTTTGCATAAAATATAAGACTTGCATATTTACTATTAAATTAATATGTATTATTAGTACAGATAGAAAAAAATAGTAAATAGCGTATCTATGTAGAATTTTACTTTAAAGATATATTGCAAAATTTTTTAAATGGAATCCCTTGTATATTATTTGACTATTTGTTTTCCAATAAAATTACCTATTTATTAATACTACACACTTTATATTTATTTTTAAAGAATTTTTTTAAGATTAAAATTGTGCACACTGCAATAAACGGTAATTGGTTTTGGGATGTAAAATTAACATGATTAAATATTTTTTAAGTTGTAAAATATTTTTATTCTTAAAATTAATCAAAAATAGAATAATTTAAAAAATAATTCAAAAATGTCAATTTTTCGATTAAAACAAAAAAAAAAATGAAAAAATATTTTAAAAATCCAAAAATTGATATTTATTTTTTATTATTATTTTCTTTACAGGTACAATATGAAACAAATTACTAGAAATTGTTAAAGTCAATAAAAATTAAAACCGATTTTTTTTTGGATCATAATTAAAAGAGTCGTAAATCCGCCGTAAAATGAAAAAAAAAATAAAAATAAAAAAAAAACATGTCAATATCTGTATCAATATTTTTTGGTTAAAAATAGGTGAATCCATAGATCTAGACAATTAGCCAATTAACTCATAGATTCTTAAATATCAAATACTATATTTAAATTATTAGTAAATTAACCCTTTTTTATTTATTCATTATTTCTAAGTACGCATTTTGTTCAGTAGAATGCAATTTAGAGTAGAAACAAATGATCGCTGTAATATTTTGTATAATATTAAGCCAGGGGTTCCCAAACTTTTTTAATTTGCGGCGCACTTACGGGTTTAGTATCTTGTCAGGGTACCCTCATTCACAATATGTATACAGTTGTGTTCAAGAAAGTGCTGCATATGTACAATGCATAAAGTATGAGCTTTACAACTTGCCTACTATACACCTGGTGTTTGTTAACTGTATGTCAGTATTTAAGGGGATGATTTTTAGGTCCATTTTAAGAAAAAACTTTATATGCACGTATGTCCTAAATGTCTTAACTGTTGGGATAGAGGCTGGTTAAATTTTCAACAAAAAATCATTTAACCTCCTGAGACCCCCGGCCAGCTGAGTTTTAATAAACAGAAATAAACATAATATTTTGATTATTTGGGATACACTTACTATAAAAATACATTTTTTTTTTAAAAGTCAATCACTTCTTTTTTTTTTGGTGTCCACTTAAATGGATGTTTGGTCATAAACAAACAAAAAAAAATACATAATTATTTATTATGAGTTTTAACAAAAAACATTTATATAAAAAAACTAGAATTAAACATTAATTTTTAACACTTAACTTTAATGTCCATTTACATGATATTCATAAAAACAATTATGATCAGCAGTGACACACAAAAAAACATCACAGCTCGTACAATAAAATTTGGTTTTCTTTGTACATTCGATGATTTACACCGAACTGAATTCTTAAGTGACCAGCAACTGCTGGCAAGTGCATGTCTTTTTTTTTTTTTGTCAGTGGGGAGTCATTCGTGGTGGCGTCATGTAGCCCGAAGCGTTATTTCCTGTCTTTAATGTTTCTTCATTTTGGTCTTCCAAATTTATCGCTGAAAGTTCATCCACAACGCTGATCTTAAAATCTAAGAATTGCTGAATTTGCTTGGCAGAATCACCAAGTTTTTTCCTATCAGTTCTGTAGAGGATCCAGGCATTTGCAAGAGCTAAATCGATGAAATGTAAAATTACTTTTACAGTCCATTTTTTTTAGTTCTAGTATTGATGCGATAGTAACTAATCATTCGATCCATCAAATCAATTCCACCCATACAATCATTGTATGATTTGACAATGTTGGGTCTAGGAATATCTAGGTATTTAGCTTCCTTCTTCGACGAACGTTTACACACATTTATTGGATCTTTTTCCATTTTAGTTGATGCTAAAATTATTGGTTTTTGATCATACCATTGAACCAAATTAATTTTTGAATCATCCCTTACTGATTGTTCACTAAAACCTCGTTCGAATTTTTTAATTTCTTTTTCTGCTGTTAGATGAGCTGAAGAAGGAATTCTAGACTTCATAATAGTACCGTCCATTCAAGTTCTTATCAAGTAAACTCTCTAACAACGATATTGTTGTAAAATAGCGATCCATAAAAATGTGAGAGCCACTTTTAAGGGTTTGGGATAATCGCATCACAGCTGAAGCTCCAACACCCAATTTTTTTGAATTTTCATCCAAAAAAGTTTGTTTACCTTGATAAATTTCAAAGTCAAGCACAAGGCCTTCTGGTGTAGCACATACAAAATTTTTTAGTCCTTCCGGATTGGGTTTGCCTATTACGAATTGTTTAAGACCACAGGTGCCAGTAAATGGTATCATTTGTTCATCCACTGCAACATTTTCTTGCCTCTCTAGTTTTAAACATCCTTGTCTGACTCTCTCGGCAATTGGTCTTACTTTCCATAACCTGTCCTTTTGTCTATCATTAGCTGATACATCATTGTCAATGACTACCTTTAAGTGACTTCTTATTGAAAAAAATCTATCCCGTGTCATGTGCTTTGCAACTGATTCAACTCTAGTTGTTTTGGCCCAAAACATCTTTACCCTAGGATATTTTAAACAAGACATTAAAACCGATATTCCTATAAATTTTTTTACTTCATCGGTCGATAAATTCATAATTTTATCATTTTCTAAAAAAAATTTTATATTTGTGCAATCACGCATTGTCTCAAATAATTTATCATCAATAAATAGTGACACATAATCCATAATTTTCCAATCTGCTCTTTGAAAGTGACTTTCTTCAAAACCTTCTTTGACTATTTCTACTCCCTTAAAACTGCAATAAAAAAAATTAGGAAAAGATAAATTTTACTACCTGAAAAAATACCTGTCAGATTTTCTCCAAGTCATTCTTTTAGCTTTTGCTGCCGTTTTTTCTTTTAAAATGCTTAGTGGAATATCAAATTCTGGGTCTGAGTCACCATCATAAAGATCTTGAATTTCATCTACTTGATCTTCTATAATATCCATAGTTTCTAAGGTTTCTCCCAAATCTTCTTCAATTATGGTTCCTGTATTTATTATCTCATCTTCATCGTCCTCGGAGTCTCCTTCAAACTCAGAATCATCAGCATTCAATAATTGTAGCAGCCTATCATCTTTACCGGGTCGCAAATAAGTATCAGTTCCAAAAATTGCTGAAAATAATGTCATAAATTTAAAATTTAAAGCAAGTCCCAGTGTCCACTTCGATGGATTGAGGTTAAATATAAAATTAGGGGACGAATTCCCGACGACCATTTAAATGGACATAATAAGTATCAGTTCCAAAAATTGCTGAAAATAATGTCATAAATTTAAAATATTTCTTAAAAATATTTTCTTACCTAATCTAAGAATGACAATTTAAAATTTAAAGCAAGTCCCAGTGTCCACTTCGATGGATTGAGGTTAAATATAAAATTAGGGGACGAATTCCCGACGACCATTTAAATGGACATGGACGTTTTTCTTTTATTTAAATAAACTGCCACTATAGACTTAAAATATTAATCAAATTATTAACAAAAATGATTTAGAAAAGATTATACTAGTTTTTCCAAAAAAATATGTAGAAAAAATAGAAAAATCAAGGCAAAAACTTACCGTCAATTGTTGCACGTCCGAACGCCGACATTTTAACTGCTGATTGGCGCGATTTTAGCCAGCTGATTGCACTTTTTGCGTTTAGATGTCGCGATGGGTTATAGTCGAAGTAGAAATGCGTAGGTACAGCGGTAAATTAATTTTTTTTCAGGAATTGCTACCTAATATTGGAATGTCCATCTAGATGGACGCAAGTTCTCAGGAGGTTAATATTAGTACAGTAAATGAAGGGACAAAGCTGTAAATAAATCTGTACAGTTTTCCCCTGTGGCGCAATTCTTAGGTCTTCGGAATGTTTCCGAGCAAAAAAAAGTTTATCAACATTATCAGGCGGAAAAGTGCTGAAAATGGCCTCTCAAGGCCTGAAAAATGGCCTCACAAGGCCTGAAAAATGGGTTTTCCGCTAATATCTGCCAAAATATGCGAATTGGAGAATTTTTGTTTTGACAAAAAATGAAGATCGCCTTATAATCTACAATCCTTATAATTTTTTACGAAAAATCGATAGTCTTCGAGATACCGGGACCCAAAAGTCCCCTGATTTCAGCTGCCGCTCTACCGCTAGAATGCCGATATCTTCATGGATTCACTTATAAGCGGTCGAACGAATTGTTCCATTACTCAGGCAATAATGTACATTTTTTAATTATTGAAATTCATCAGAATGGGAAAACTCGTACCTATCATGCATATGAGTTTGGATCCGTTCTGATTTTTCTAGAATATTAAAATAAAAAGCGGTGAAAGTTTTTTTTCACAATATTTTGAAAGTATTCCATTAATTTATTGATATTTTTTGAAAAAAATGGTTTGTTATTAACATTTCTTTTTTATAATGAAACCTTAGCAAGTAAAGTGTTCAATGATCCCAAAAAATTCCTTTAATATCTTTTTTGCGTTTTGATAAAAAATTGATTTGCCCATCTGCATTTTCAGCAGTTGAAGCCACATGTATCCAGCGTGAAATGTTATCGATTTTTCGACGGCCGTTTTTGCGAAAAATATTCGTGTTGCGAAAAAAATGGTAAGGACCATTTTTGTAGATTTCGAGGTGATCTTCATTTTTAGTCTGAACAAAAATTCTCTAATTCGTATATTTTGGCAGATATTCGCGGGAAACTTATTTTTGGTACTTAGGGGGGCCATTTTCAGCGAGTTCCCAAGTCGGAATCGTGATAAACTTTTTCTCGCTCAAAAGGATACTTTTAGGTCTTCAGTTACCGAACTATATTATTATCTGTAATATTTTAATAAAATTTGGCAGACATGTACTATGTATCGAGAGGCATTTTTAAGTGTGCTACATTTTTTTAAATTTTCACTAGTGGCGTTTGTACCCAATTTGACTTGCCTATTTCGGCAGACATTGATGGTATGCCACTAATTTCTCTTAAAATAAAAATTATTTTTAAAATCCCCAATCATTTTTTCGCAAAGTTAATCCCTTAGTTTTTTTCAATCCAATGCACGGTTTTGCTAAATAAAAATAAAAACTGTTTCTTTGCATGATCATAACAATATCGGTAAACAATATCACCATGCCCATGCAGAGAAATATTTGGATTTAATTTTTCTAGGTAAAAACCGTGCGTCGGACTAAAAGAATCAAGAATAAAAATAGAAATAAAAATTCACCTAGAAAAATTAAATGTATGTAAATATTTCTTTGCTTGGTGATATTGTTACCCAACATTGTTATGATCATGCAGAGAAACGGTTTTTTATTTTTTTTTAGTGATCAACTTTGCTTAAAAATGATGGGGGATTTAAAAAAATATATATTTTAAGAGAAGCAGTGGCATACCATCAATGTCTACCAAAATAGGCAAGTCAAATTCCGTACGAACGCCAATGGTGGAAATTTAAAAAAAATTGGTATACAAAAAACTGCCTCTTGATACATAATACATGTATGCCAAATCTCATTAAAATATCTAAAGTAGTATTACAGATATTAATAATAAATCATTTCTTGAGAAATATAAAAGATATTAAACACTTTCAAAAATCAGTTAAAGATGTTGGAAGTAAAGGCATATTATAATTTGGATGAATTTTATGCAGATACTTTGTCGGATGCATAAAGATTCTTGTGATTATGTTTCTGAGTTAGTTTACAAGAATCGTTGGTTACAGTAATTGTTCATTTATGTTGGAATCTCTGTTTGTAATAGTCAATGCCAAATGTATTATAATTTTTTTTTACTGTAAATATTTAATTATTTGTATAATTTTAATAGTTTTTTATAATTCTCTCTCTTAATTATTATTTATTAATACATATATATTTATCAATTTATATACCATATGGATATTTTTTAGTCCCTAAGACGCTTTGTCTATGAAAATGTATATTTTTTAAAGACAATAAAGCATATTTTGATTGATTGATTGAAGATTTATTTTTAAAAAATTTACCACCCTGTATTTCAAAACTAATATGTTCATACAAAAAATATGTTCATATAAAGTTTTCTTCTTAAAACGAACCTAAAAATCGCCCCCTTAAATATTGACATTCAATTAGAAAACACCCTGTATAGAAGGCGGCGCTCCTGATAAATCCTCGCGGCGCTCTGGGACGCTGAGGCGCACATTTTGGAAACTTCTGATTTACGCAATAAATAAGAATTACATACTGCCACTTTTTGTGTTTCTTAATTTTGATTTTAATAAAATGGAGTTTAAAAACTTTAAAATATAAAACATTATTACATGTTATTAAGAGCGGGAAAAAGCTGTAAATGCTTTCTTTACAGATGTTTTTCGCTAGGTATCCAGAAAGAAGGCAAGCAATCATTAATACTTTTAAAAGACTAACGGCTGAGTAATGATCGCGTTGTTAAATTTAGCAATGGACTTAGCAATTGTTAAAAGTTAACAACGGTTTAGGATGTTGAACAAAACGTCATTGTCAGTGTTATTCAATGATTTTAGTAGGCAACCTGTCAAAATCTGACATTTTGTTAAACATTCTAAACCGTTGTTAACTTTTAACAATTGCTAAGTCCATTGCTAAATTTAACAACGCGATCATCACTCAGCCATAAGTAGATGTAAACTTAGTTGCCTATATGGATCATTTAAAAATAATAATAAAAAATAAACCAATGATAAATAAATAAAATAATATAAAATAAATAAATGATAAATAAATAATAAAAAATAATATTAAATTACCTATTAAAAAAAAATACAAGAAGAGCAAAATTTAAATAATCTGTTTAGATTTTTGATGTTTTTTTTTACGAATTTTGTTTTTTTTTTCCCTATTTATTAATTAAATTAATTTTATGTTAAAATGAAAAATAAAATAATATATAGAGTGCACCAAAAAAAAAATTTGCATTATACCTTTAAAACCGTAACCGATAAAATAAAATTGAGCATGCCACTGAATTCTACATAAACTTCTAAAGAAACTTGCTTTTTACGTTGTTTTATCTTTACTAACAACCAAAATACAAATATGTGCTGAAATCATCAAAATTTAAAAAACATCCCGTACCACCGAGATGAATCAAGTTATCCGCGATCTGTTTTTACCGTTGCAGTTGTTCTGAAACTTGTAGTTTTTACAATACAGCCAATACTGTAAAAATCCATAGAAAAGGCGCCACCCTGTACATAGCATTTGGGCAAGTAGATGATTGATAATTATAAATTTATTGAGCAAGACCTAATAAGCGCAATTCGTAAAATTGTATCGTACATACATAAGTATAAAAATAAAAATAGAATTAAAAACAATAAAATAATTTAAAATAAAACTAACCTAGTTCACAACCTGGATTTCTGTCGATTTCCTTCATTTTTTGTTAATTTAGCTAAATTGATTTTAGTACAGAAAGACTAAAGGGTTAGGATGTAAATTCCACTCCTTTTACAAAAAATATGTTTTAATTTTAATTATTTTATCTGATCTTTATCAGCTTCGTATCATTAATTTTAAGTGTTTGTTTACATTTTACATTAAATGTGGAGGGTAGAGGAAAGGAGAAATAACTTGGGCATGGGAAACGAAAAATAGCAATAACACCCATGATGATAAACCAACGACAACAATTCTGCTTGTCGGTTGGGAAAGCAGTGTTTTAAAGCCTTTTTTTAACGTTTATTGTATTTTGGCATTATATGACGTTTAAAAAATAAATAAATCATGCGCTTAATCCATCTAACATCTAAACAGAAATCGGAATGCCATATTAAAACTCGCCGTTTCTGGGGAAATCGTCGTCGAGTGACGTCAGGCGTGCGAGAGAGATAGGCTTATCTCATGCGCGTGGGTTTATCTTCTCGAGTAAGTATCATGAATAACACCTACACTACAAGGACAAAGTGCTGCGGTGTGACGTCATCACCCGGAGGCCGACCGAACATTGATGCTGCTACTGGCATTGCATAAATATTTATATTTTAAATCAATTGATTGCAGTATTGGCGATTAACATAATGCAAAAAAATTAATAAATAAGAAAAGTAATGACAAAAACAAATAATAATAATTAAAAGAGTATTTAACGGAAAATATGTCTCTAGACACTATATTTTAATTATTAAGTGATGCGTATTTTTACATTCTTAGATAGAAAAATGTCATACTGTCGATAAACATCATAAGTAATAATATCATAAATTCATTATTGATTTTTTTTTATAAGTATAAATTACCTAAAAAAATCATTTCGAATAAGTATTGAGTTTTCGTTTATTCCCTTTACCTAATCGATCATTTTTTTTCCACAGTTTTTTTAATTAATGTGTTAGAAATACAACTCAATAAAATATCAATAATGGTTTTTACGGAGTGTTATTGCAGCCTTCAAAATATATTAGATGTTCCTGTTTAACGAGAAATTTAAAAAAATTTAAAAAAGATAAAAAAAGATTTTTGGGAAAAAAAATTTAGAAATTCATTTTCAAAGTCATTTAGTACCTTTGAAATATTACATACGAAAAAACCACTATTTGGACAACTGGGTCTCGAGGATAATGAAGACCCACCCCGATTTAAATGATTTATCAGGTTAAAGTTGTCTTCAACAATAATTCTTCATTGTATATTAAAGAATTTTTGCAGTAATTACATTTTAATTTTTTTAAAGCTATATGACTGCAAAACCCGCTAAATAAGTAATTACAGACATTTGGCTTTTTAAATCGTCTATATCGGTGTCTTCAATGATAATATTGCTTAATATTTCATCTATTTTATTAGAATAACAATTCCTTCATTATGATCAGGAAATTCGTGGGGTGACTCATAAAATTTGAAAATGTTTAAAGTTCCAAAATTGGAAGATTTTAATGTTAATATTGACTGAATTCTAAGTCTTTTTTCAGATTCATAAAGTTGCCTTATCGAGATATGATAATCCCCCCCAGCCAATTTTCTGTATTTTCTAAAACGATTTTCTAAAGGATCGGTTTGAATTTTTCCCCCAAAAGCACATAGTTTAAATTTAGTTCGTCAAAACAATATTTAATAATTGGCACATTCCATAAACAGTATGAGTTAAGGCAGTGTGAGTCTGCCTTGTTAGTTTGTTAGTAAATTTTGCAGATTGCCAAGTGTCCAACCAATTAATATATTTTTCAGAAATTCTACTTTTGGATCATTTAATTTATCTTTTAATATAGGTTCCTGAAAGGGATCACGCAAACGCTTTCCTTTTTAGTGGTGTTTTTACATTTACAATACTCCACCAATTTATTATAATTTTTAAAAAATCTGCAGTATCTTGTGAATGGTTAATATCTTTTCCATAGTTTTGTAAGCCCTCAACAACAAATGGATTAAAAATTTTTAATGCTAATTTAACTTTTGTCGTTCTAAACGATGGTAAAGAGCTTTTAAATTTGGGATATCCGAATTTTAATAATTTAGTGTTCTAAATCGTGCTTTTAATGAGGAAAACGATGCGCATTTCTGACCGTCGGAGCCGGTAAAAAAGTCAGGATAGGTGAATGCCTGATTCGGTTTTGAATTAAGCCAGTTGGTGTAAATACATTTTAAGAGGTGGACAGAATCAAACAAATAAAACAAAGGTCTTTCTGGATTAACAGGATGTTGATATACAATGCTGAGTTCTTTTTAGTGAAAAATTAGACATAGCTTTCCCATTTATTGAATTATTATCGCTAAGTACACAAAACACTTTATAACCAAATACCTCTAAACGAATTATAATAGTTTTGATAAAATTGAAAAGTAATTCGTGATTAATTTTAGATATAGGAGCGATATGAACAACTTCTTTAAAATTTGAAGAAATACTAGTAACCATAAAGGTATACGCAGATGTAGCTAACGAATCACTATTATTTATTGGAGCTCCTACCACATTACCACCTTTATAATCTAAATATGGATCAATGTGAATTTCATCCATAAGTAAACTAACATATTTGTCTTGATCTTTTAAATATTTAAAGATGTTTTGTGCATATGTTAAAAAAGCTTTTTCTCATCGATATGAGGATCAGTTAAAAAATTATTACAGACTCCTTTAATTGTTTGGTGGTGGGGCAAAATTATAGGTCCATGATTTCGTAAATATCTATATGCATGAGGACTAATTGTATATAAAATTGAACAGAAAACCATAGTGGTAGTAGAATATCTATACCGTTTTTTTTGGTAATGTTCGCAATTTTAGCTGATCAGAAATAAAGTCAATTCCTTGTGATAAATTTTCATCCCCTATTTTTAAGTTTTTGAGGATATTGGACATAAAATTTAAAACACGATTAAGCTTTGACATATTTTCTGTATTATTTGCTTGATTATCAAGATTGTGATCAAGATTATCATAATCGGGATTGGAATTATCATGTTTGATATCATCGTTACTGTCTAACGAAAGTGTAATCATCGAGTTGTCAATTGTATCGAGTAAATTTCTTATTTCGTCCAAATTACTTGAACAGAAAGGTGTTTTAGCATTATTTATTTGAATACTCAAAAATTGTCCATATAAATATGTATTTACTTCTAAATTCTTAGCAATTACAACAGCCCAAGTAATTGAAGGTCCTGGGGTATGTTCTACTTTAAATATGGTTAAGCCTGAAATAATTGCTCGAGTTGCTCGAAAGTTTCATAAACCGTAAATTTTTTATGCGCTAAATATTCTTGTTTACTTTCTTCTATTGCCTGTTGAAAACGAATTTCATCCAATTCTTTAAGTTTTTCATCTTTGCTTTTTCGATGTGAAATGTTTTTCGACAAGTATTTTGGACAATTGGGAAATTTACTAGGTACGCTTGTTTGTTTTAATTGTGGCAAAGTTAAACTAACTGAAACGATCTCACCCGTTTTCGTATCCTGTTGGGAAATTTTGTAAATAAAATCGCCTTCCTCAAAATGACACTCACACACTCGGCTATTGTTATTTGGAATAAAATTTTCTCGAGGAATAGCCTTTAACCACTTTCTGCGAAGATTCTCGTCTCTGGGAAAGCGAAACACTCGCGCTTTTTTTCCACTCACATAGTTTCCTTTACATCCAGGAACACAGCACTTATTAGGCATTTTAAACACTACACTGTCGTCACTTATTATAGTACAAGAAAAGCACACCTTAAATAAACAGTTCAAATTCAACGACCGATTTTATTGAGAGCGTTTATTGACCCAAAGAGAGTAAACACGAAGCAAATGCAAACGCGACGTCCATATTGAAACAGGCGATTCTCTAACAGGGTTGCCAAATAACACCTATACCAGCAACATTGGATAGTACAGCCAGTAATGTGTTTCGACTGAAAGACAAAAACTTTTACTCTCAATCTGGCAATGTCGCTTTAAATACTTCAGCCGATTGCGGATTTCGAAGGCTGGCGACCGGGCAGATGTTTTATGGGACGGGGTCGTAATAAGTTAGGTTAAAATCGCTAGGCCTCCAGAGCATGACGTCAGCATCGGTTTTAAGTTAAGCGCTTTGTCCTTGTATTGTAGGTGTTATTGGCAAGGGTAATAAACTTAACAAGGAGTGCTCGATCCCATTTAAGCCCATGATACTAGGTGTTTTCGGGTTTCGTTTTACGAACGGTTCTTGAACTATCCGAGAACTGCCCAGAACTGTATGCGCGGTAGCTCAATACTTTGAATCGTTCTCTGATAGTTCCAGGATTATCAGACATTTGAAAAACTTGAACGCAATCATAATCCACCGATACGGACGGTTCTAGAACTGTCCCAATGTAATCCTAGAAAAACGCGAACTCAGAATTAAAAAGTCCGAGAACAGTTCTTTAAAACCTGAACAGACAATTTTGAACTGCGCAAGCGCCGGACGGTTCTAGAACAGTAATTTACCGAACCCGAAAACAGCTACTATTACTCGAGAAGATAAAGCCACGCGCATGAGATAAGCCTATCTCTCTCGCACGCCTGACGTCACTCAATGACAATTTCCCCAGAAACGGCGAGTTTTAATATGGCATTCCGATTTCTGTTTAGATGTTAGATGGATTAAGCGCATGATTTATTTATTTTTTAAACGTCATAAGTAATGCCAAAATACAATAAACGTTAAAAAAAGGCTTTAAAACACTGCTTTCCCAACCAACAAGCAGAATTGTTGTCATCAACTGACGTCATGCGCAACGTCGTACGAAATTAAATCGCCAAGTGGTTTTATCTTCTAGTAATAGTATCATGATTTAAGCCCATATACGCCAATTTAAATGTCAATTCGATATTTGTGACGTAATCCGTTTGCCTGTTTGTTTTGTTTACAAGTGGTATTAAGTCGTAATTTTGTTAAATGTTATACATTACAGTTCTAATAGTAAGTTCAAATCCAAAATAGTATTTAAAAGTTGAATATTAAACAAAAATTAATAAAATATATCTACCTTTTGGACAAAATGGGCAAACGGATGACGTCCAAACATAACCTATATCTGCGGACAAATAGTAAAAATCGAGCACTCCTTATTAAGTTTACCACCCTTGGCACAGGGTATGGTATGAAATTAGCAGTTGTTGTAAAATTGAAGTTTGCCGAGTTAGGAAATTAAAGGTCTGTTTGTTATCAAGTTAAGAATAGGACAGAGTAGGTAATTGTAGGACTAAAAAGTGGAGCTAAGTGTAAATAAGTTCTTTATTTGATTTTTATATCAAACACGTTTTAAAATTATTTCAGAAATTAAAAATTGCTTTATGATAATATTTATAAACAAACAACTTTATAGTTTACACCAGAATTCATACCAAACACCTAGTCCTAAATTACACTGACTATAACAAACGGTTTATTGACAAAAAAGTGTAAAATACTTAAGTAAAGTACTCTATTTCTGGATAACAAACAGACCTTAAATAAATATAACCTAAAAATTATGGTTGGGAGAGAAATAAGGATCACTATCTCTTACGGCCGTTTGCACCACTGTGGTTTAAGCAGTTTTAAGCCCTTCTTAACCTAAGTTGCATTTAGACGGTGTCAAATATTATGACAATAGTCACATTCAAAACGTCTCTTAGTTATGAAAACAGAGAACCACAACGGTGCAAACCGCCGTTAGGGCTGTTTGGCTCAAAAAGTGGCTCAAGAATAGCACTAAATAAAGAGGCACTGGTGTAGCTAAGGATATGGTGTGAACCAATGAGAACCAATGACCTTGATTGCAATATATAAAGTGAAGTTTAAAACAACGAGGTTACTTGCTTAATAAGGGTTCTTGGGAACACCAGCGCCATCTTAATTTAGTGCAATTTGAGGGCCATTTTTATACAATCGTCTAAATTCCGGCCGACCCCGGTTCAACCGATCATGTCTTGTCAATATGCTTTTTATAGAATTTAAGGTTATAAGCCGTTTGTAAACGTCCATGTGTCCTGTGTAATTAAAAAATAGTTATATCAAATTTAGGTTATTTTAAACCTTAACAATAAATTGCATGTTTTGTTAGTCTTAGCAAGAAAAAAAGTACTTTGGACGGCGCGATTCGAATTTGGAACTTTATTGGCTCTCTATAATAAAACTGTTTAAATTGGGCACGTTTTGCTAGAGTTATAAAATAAGGTCTTCTCGAATGGGCACGTTATAGTCGACCCCAAGTCTCGTTATATAAATTATAAAGGGGCATAAAAATTAGAGTTTTAAAGACATTATTAGCCTTTACCATATTGTGTATTATTAAAATTTTGTTATAACTTCTACGTAGGGAAAATTTAGACAAATTTAAAAGCCCTCAGTTCCGGTGGGTCATGGTTAGTTAAAGCGGCTTTTTATTTTTCCCAATTATATTTCAGACGCAATTTTCTGTGGTGCCCAATTCAAGGATTTATTTCAAGTAAAGGGATAGTTACATTATTAAAGCTTTACTTGGTGCCCAATATCGTTTTAAGATTAAAGAGAAAAAATTAAAAGAAAAGCAGGAGAATTCTAAACATGGCATTCTTTTATTAAAAAAGAATATGAAAAATACATTAAAATTGTTAATCTGCCAATAGCAATCTACGTGTCATAAAAGAATAAAACCTAAACAATTAGCCAGAGCTAATAAAAATTAACCATTTTTTTAATGATAAAATTAAACATTTCCGATTAAAAAACTCATGAAAAGAAAATACTCTCCCGCTATTATTTAAAGCATAGGCATGTGAGATAAGGTCGATTGAAAACGGGGTCGGCCGGAATTTAGACGCTTGTCATTCTTGTAACATCGAGATGGTGATCCTTATCCCTCTACCATCCATACTAAAAATAGGTCTGTTTGTTATAGTTTGTCCAAGCTCAAGGGTAGTAAACTTAACAAGGAGTGCTCGATTTTTACTATTTGTCCGCAGATATAGGTTATGTTTGGACGTCACCGTTTGCCCATTTTGCCCAGAAGGCAGATTTATTTTATTAATTTTTGTTAAATATTCAACTTTTAAAAACTATTTTGGATATGTACTTACTATTAGAACTGTAATGTATAATATTTTTAAAAAATTAAGACTATATTACTTGTAAACAAAACAAAAAGGCAAACAGATTACGTCACAAATACCGAATTGACATTTAAATTGGTTTATATTGGCTTAAATGGGATCGAGCACTCCTTGTTAGGTTTATTAGGTTTATTACCCTTGGTCCAAGCTAACATTTTTGTGTTGGCTTACATATGCAAAAACAAAAATTACTAGACCCAACGTCAAAATCAGCTGATTGGCATAAATCACCCAGTAATGGATTAACGGCATTTCAATTTTTGTATTAAATTTTTTTTGTGTTTGGGTGTGTTATTTCGTGTTTTAAAGTAATTAGTGAGATTAGAGATTACTCTGCAGTGTTTTTATTTTTTTTTGTGTGGACTATTTGACATTTTGGTAATTTTTTTGCCAATTCGGCCGATTTTAATTGAATTTTATACAGTTTTGCTTGATCAAATCTGAAATCAAATTTTGTCGGACACTTTTAGTTTTTATGATATAACGCCCCTGGACCTAACCTCAAAACTGTACAAACTTTTTTAAAATTCCTCTTTCTTAAAACTAATTACAGCCAAAATGAAAGATTTTATGGAAATTCACATATTATTTTATAAGATAAATTTAATTTCACCTTTATTTAACAAATATTTTTAATAAAAAAAAGAACAACAAAAATATTATTTTTACTCTTAAAAATGTCAACAAAATTGTCTAGTGATTTGAGAGTTTTATGGTGGTACGCCAGACACTCGCGAAACAATTAAATGGCCTACTTTATAAATTTAAATTATTTTTATTTTTCGGGATTTAAATTTGAAAAGGAAGCCATTCAATTGTTTCTTGGTTGCCTGGCGTACCAACAAAACTGTCTAAAATCACTAGACAATTTTGTTGACATTTTTAAAAGTAAAATTAAAAATTTTGTTGTGCTATTTTTTATTAAAAATATTTGTTAAATGAAGGTGAAATCAAATTTATCTTATAAAATAATAGGTGTATTTCCATAAAATCTTCAATTTTGGCGGTAATCAGTTTTAAGAAGGAGGAATTTTAGGAAAGTTTGTACAATTTTGAGGTTAAGTCCGAGTGGGGCGTTATATCATAAAAACTAAAAGTGTCCGACAAAATTTGACTTCAGATTCGTGATCAGCGCCCCAAAAAACCCCAGTATACAAAATTTCAATAAAATCGGCCGTGGGCCCGGTAAGTAAAAAATTACCGAATAGATATTTTTTAGTGTATAAATCACAATGATTACTGTATTTCCAGTTTGGAAAAGCTTCGAAACCCACTTCAGAGCTGTGATGAGTCGGAGGTAAGAAAATATAACCTAATAAATATTTTTTGAAAAATGATGCAATCAGAATAGTGATCTTGCAAAAGGTAAAATAAGTCGTTTTAAGAGTATCATAATTTAAAAATACATCCACAGATGTGCCAAATATTTTAAGATTTAAATATATTTAAGAATGTATATTTTAGGATCGCCGCATAGTGGCAGTTGCTGACAATATAAGAAGCAAAATATGAAATTTATAAGTAACTTAGGCTTAATGGAAAAACCACAAGGAAAAACCAAATGTGCAACGCATGAGAAGGAAATTTTCAAAAGGTTTCATGGAAAATGAAGATTTAGGAAAAAATAAAAATCTTTGGGTGTTTCTCGATGAAACTTGGATCTTCTCGAACAGCTCTTTTTGCAGGTCTTGGCAGGATGACGATGTATATTTTAGTGGAAAGGTAAAACATTCTAATGACTAATTATACCCTAGAAAAAAAAATGTACTTTCCTACACTTCAGGAAAAATTGAAGGGTCCATTTTTTTTTAAATCACAAGGAAAAGCACTTTAACAATCCTTTAATAAAATTGTGTTTTGCCTTATAAATTATCACAGTTTTACAAAAAAGCTTCCTCTTGCACACCGACAAGCGGTAGAAGACCTGTTTCTCTTTTAGGAATATTTTTACAGCTTCTGCTCCGAAGCATTAGCTGTTATAATTTCTTCTTTTGTATATCCCAACTAGAGCAAATTAAAAGTCTACTTAGATGCATCCCTTTATTGTCCACTTCACATTTCCCACTTTTTCCGCACCTTCATCTCTAGAGTTTCGAAACTACGAAATCTTATCAGTAATTTACATCTGACTTCACTCTAGACACTCGTAGTATGTGAACACTTAGACTTTAAGCATAAGGGGTATCCTGAGAAAAATACACATATATGACAGATTCGGTAGATACCTCAGTTAGGGTCCCTTTCATACATAGGACATATGAATAAACCTGTAGCTCTTAGACAACATTAAACTACAGAACACACTTGCTGCATTCTTTTGAAACATTAAAGTATATTTAATTAAAAAACTAATGAAATACTTATATTTTCCTTAGATACATTATTCTACATGCTGGTTCAGAAAAAGGATTTCTTGATGGTGCCAGTAGAAGTTTTAAATCGAAAACAAAAACAGGAGATTACCATGGCGAAATGATAGCTGAAAATTTTTAGAAGTGGGTTAGGGATGATTTACTAACTAATTTAAAAATGCCTTCATTAGTCATTTTACGTAATGCCAGCTACCATAGTAGGTTGTTAGAAAACTGGCCATATAGTGGCGGGAAGAAAGAAAATATGGTTAAATGGTTAAAAAAGCGAAATATTCCTTTTGCAAAATCGGCGACAAAATAGATTTTGTGTTGCCTGATTCAGCGCCTACCAAAGTCTTCCGAATCTTATGTTGTCGATGCTCTTATTCAGGAGGGTGGTCATCAAGTGATGCGCTTGCATCCATATCATTGTAAATTCAATGCTATTGAAATGATATATATTTAAAAATAATAAGACATTCCCTATTTTATGGGACCCACATTATTAGTATATTAATAAGATAAATGGTAATAAAAATCATTTACAAGTTATCTTCTTTTTAATTTTTAGCTTTTCTTTATTAAACTACCTTACTGCTTTTAATAAAAAGCTAAATATTAAATGACTATTTCATTTAAACACATAACATCAATGACCACAGTAGTTGCCAAAATGCTTGAACTCACAAGCAACCATTTACAGTCCAGCTGCTAAAACGTCAAACCTACCACTTTGTCTGCTCTCTTATCTTAAAAGTGTCCAGGCAAGTATCTGCTGCGTGCATATTGCATACATTTTTCTTTCGTCATTACATACGTTTGCTTTTTTCATAAAAACGCCTGGTGGTCACTGCCACTTCTAAAGCCTTAAACACGCCCTTCCAACGTTTTTGATAAATTTATTTTATAAAGTATAAGCATCTTATTGTGTTAATGATACTCTGACTAAATAAATGATTATTACTGTTTTGTTTTATTTATTTTATAATTTAATATAGGAAGCAGCTAATGGACTTATATCAGATGAAATAAATCGACTTTAGGCATCTTTACAAAATTGTAAATTTGCATAATAAGGGATATTGAACCATCCCTTAAAGTGAGATATTTTATCAGGATATTTCAATTCAACTGTAAAGAGTTTGCCTGCAAATATAACAAAACATAACGGGTCTGTTTGATATTCAGAAATAGTGTACACTATTTTACATTTTTTTACGTACCTAAGCGCTCTAATTGAAGGTGTATTTAAGAACTAAGTGTGTACAAATAGTGTAAACTATTTCTAAATGACAAACACTTAATAAATAACTATTAATCTGCGCTAGATAGGTGAAAATGATAATTTTTAATAAAATATTATGGCCAAACATCAAGCTTTCACAATTTATGCAAATATATGAACAGCAAGAAAAAATACTGGTGAATTTAGTTATTGTAATCTAACAACTTTTTTTTTAAGATATTAAAATTTTGAAACTCCCTTCCCTCAGTACGGTCCTGACTAAAATTCTTATATCAGCCAACTTAAATCTGAAAAACAAAATTTACTAATATGTAGGGATATTCGCATTGCCAACCTAAAAATGTTAGCTTGGACAAACTATATCCAGAAATTGTCGTTTGTTATCGTCACTGTAATTTAAGACTAGGTGTTTGGTATGAATTCTGGTGTAAACTAGTTTTGACTTAATTACTCCAACTTTCAAAGTAGTTAAGTTAGATGCATTTTTACTACAAGACTTAAAGCTGTTTGTTTACTAACATAACTATAAAGCCTTTAATTTTTAAAACAAGTCTAAAACGCGTTTTCTATAAAAATGAAATACGGACCTTATTTACACTTAGTTCCACTTTTCAGCCTGTCCCTGAACTTGATAACAAACAGACTTAATGAATAACTGCTGTCAAAAAACGCGCAGATTTGTTACAGGTCTGTTTCTTATCTAGAAATAGAGTACTCTATTTTACACTTTTTTAAAACCGTTTGTTATCGTCAGGGTAATTTAGGACTAGGCGTTTGGTATAAATTCTGCTGTAAACTAGTTCTCACTTAATTACGCTAACTCTCGAAGTAGTGAAGTTAGATGCATGTTTAATACAAGACTTAAATTTGTTTGTTTACAATCATAACCATAAAGCCATTTATAATTTCTGAAATAAGTCAATACACGTTTTCTTCAAAAATCAAATCAGAACTTATTTACACCTAGTTTTTAGTCCTACACTCACCTACTCTGTCCTACTCTAAACTTGATGACAAACAGACCTAGTGCATGGAGACTATGGATTGTAGAGGTAAGGACTACCCTCTCTTATGGCTGTTTTGCTTAAAAAGTAGCCCCAGAATAGCAATAAATAGGAGGCGCTGATATAACTGTAGCAAAGTAAACCAATGAGAACCAATGACCTTGACAGCAATATATAACAAAGTTTAAAACAACGACGTTATTGGTTTCGAACGGTTCTTGGGAACACCATGCCATCTTAATTTAGTGCAAATTGAGGGCCATTTTAAAAACACAGAGATGTTGATCCTTGTCCTTAGAATCCATGATAGAGACTAAAGATAGGGAGGACCATCTCTGTGTTCCAAAAATGACCCTTTAATCGCAGTAAATTAAGATGGCGTTGTGTTTCAGAAGATCGTTTTTCAACTTTAATTCAGAGTCTATCAATCTAAAGGGGTTATGACATCGTCGAGTATGGGAATAGCAAAAGTCCAAGACGTGAGGGTGTGAAAAGGGCCGCTTATGTTGGCGGCCCTGTCGGGTAACTCTAAAATTTACTAGCATTCTCAGCTGTGGACAGAGTCGTGCCACAAATCGAAGTTTTTATATGGGGTTATTTTTACAGTTGCAAATATTTGTGTACATAGTTGATATTTTTTTGGTTTTGACTGTTTTTACTATATTGTTTTTGGTAGTGTTTAGTCGTGCAGTTTTAATTAGTCCTTAGTGTGCAATAGACCAAAAAGTTGTGTTTCCCATAAGGATTCTGTTATTTGCTCGGAGCATGTTAAAAAAGACGATTTTTATATGTCTTCCAGAAAAATTGCAAAAGCGGTGATTATGAGATCCTAATCAAAAAGGAAAAAGGCGATTAATAAAAGAAGGTAAGGTGAAAAATATTATATATCCTAATGCTGCTATTACTAACAAATATTTTTTTATTGTAGCAGTTCCATTCAGTTTGCATTATTACACCTCGGATAACACAAACACGGTTTTTAAGTCCAACAGTGCCTCTTCACAACTCTGAATGTAATTACACAGTTATTAGTAAGTAAATTGAAATTTTTGTGTGATTTTAATTATAGTTATTTGTTGTTAAGAAAGTAAAAGTCAATATTGACTTGCTTATACCTAGAACGATCAAGTTTAGGTATATGCATTAATTATTAGAATTTTATTTAAATTTTTTCCCATTATTTTCTACATTTATTAAGTTTGCGGTTAGTTACATTCTTTAATTATATTTAATTTTTTTGGATACTTATCTCCAATTACTTGGTATATTATGGTGAAAAAGACATGTTTTAAAATATAATTTATATTTTTTAGATTTGCCTTTTACAAGTTTAAAATTAACTGATGTAAACCTACCTTGCACTGAAGAAGTTTTTTTTAGATTGTGTAGTTGAAGTGGACTGTGAGGAACTTGTAAGTAAGTTAAACTTTCGAGAACCAAATAAGAACACGAGATCTTATTCTTTGTTTTATCTTTAAGGGCTGCCAACAAATTATAAATGAAATTTTTTTTTGTTTGTATTAAGTAGGATTTTAATGCTTAAAGGATTTGTATGTTTTAGAATATGAAATGTAGTATACCACAAAATATTATTAAATAATACCACTAACTACTGTGTTTTTTTTCCATATCTATTTCAAAAGTAAAAAATTTAGTTTATTTTATTTAATTGTTTCAATTGTAA